>JAJDFE020000191.1:0-55562 GCA_021527465.2 Geoglossum glabrum
CACCAAGAGCTTGGTACGATGTTGTAAAATCACATATTGTCGTTTCAGATAATGGTTAAAGCAATGTTCGGTCAGAACTGGATCCACTTTACTTGAGGATATTTTCATAGCAGCGCTGGGGCACCCGACTGCAGCAATTGATTGCTTTCAGCTGGCTGTCTACCTCACACAGACCTGCATTCATGTCGTACAGCGATTACAGAGGATGCGCTAGTCATTCTGATTATCGATATTTCCACATCCCTAGACACCAAACGCCTTTGGAACCCAACATAGCCATAGTCCTAGTTCCGCACGCCGCAATCCAAGATGGTCTCACTCCCGGCTGAAATAAATGTCATCCTTTAAACCTCCTCAGCGACCCCTTTCCACCACACTCCAATTAGCTAATTCACCACAAAGGAGAGCCAGCAGCTTCTCTACTACACGCATACCTCAGTCACCTTCCTGATATCCCTCGCTGAGATGCCCTTCTCGCCGGCTTGTTTGGCGTGAATCGATGCCTCTCTCATCAAACTGCCGCTTTCAATCAGCAAAGTTTGTTCGTCTGACCCATCCTCATACCTAACTTGTCACAGGAGAGGTACGAGACCCTAGGAGCGCTAGAACCTACTCTCGAAGGAACAGCACATAGTCTAGGAAAATCTGCACACTTTGTCAGCGTGAACTGCACTTCACGGAGGCTTTAGGTAGAATGAAAGGGAATTCGACGCAGGCGCCCTACCAAAACATCGGCGTTCTTTGAGAGAGACTTTTTGGAATGTGCCTTTACAATCTTCTTAATTGTGGCGCGCGGGTATAGTCTGGGCGCCACCGCCATCGTAGTATTGTTGAGTTGGCAAAGTAGCAAGATGTGGCAGGCAAAAGATATTTCCAAACCTTTGTTTTCATATCCGCGACATCGACACGTCTATCACGTGATTATTCGCTCATAACGCGAGAAATAGTTAGGATGTGGGGGCGTTTTTATCTGACGAGAGTATAGAACAACCACTACATATCTACACCTACATACTGTATAGGCCACCTAAGGAAATTAATTAATTATCCCAGTTCTGCAAGCGCTTGTTCAATATCCTTCATATCTAACGCCTCCAGGCATTTTCCGCCTTCACAGATCTGCACTCTTGGTCTCCCATCCTTCGCCATAACATCCAGTAAGCTATTCCTACTCCTTAACCACGCGTTACTGTCTGCATCCCCCTCAATAGCCACCAATGTGGTGTTGGTGAGGAGCCTTCCTTTGAGCCTCCTTAGGTGTTCCTTTATATCTGGGTTGCCACTCTTCAGGCCCACTAGTACGACGCTGCGCATACCCAGATTTGTTGCCACAACTGCAGGCAGCATAGATGAGAAAAGGAACGGGTGTTGCAAGATCTCGCTTGAGAAAGCAGCGCAAGTCTTGCGCGCATAATTAGAGAGCTCATCATCGCCGAGAATACTAGAGAGCTTATAGAGATTGGTTGCTGAGAGGCCGTTGGTGGATGGCTCAGCAGAGTCCATACCATCCTTAAGACGAAGGATGAGGTCGGGAGCGTCGACTTCAGTAGAGAAGAAGCCCCCATTCTGGCTATCCCAGAAGAGTGAAATTTGAGTTCCTAATTCAAATGAGTTAGTTATTACACTAGATGGACAAACGTGTCAAAATGGAATATCCATACTCTGCAGACGGTCCGCAAGCTTAAGATAGCTTTCGTCAAACGTTGCTTCGTAGAGGTGAATCAAGCCCCATATCATAGATGCATAGTCATCAGCAAAGCCCGGAGCATCTCCTGGCCCCTCTCTAAATACCCTCCTTAGCCTTCCTGTATCCTCGTCGAAAAGATTATTTGTCACAAATTGCACTGCTTTCTCTGCATGCCCTCGGCAGTCTTTCCCTTTCTTCGGGTCAATGTTCTCCAACACACTCGATACCCTGGCTAAAGCCCCAATTGCAAGACCATTCCAGCCCGTCACTATCTTATCATCAAGATTCGGTCTCGGTCTATTCTTTTCCCTATGCTCGAGGAGTTTACTTCGGCTTGACTTAATTGTTTTCACAATTTCTTCTTCAGTCATGCCAAAGTCCTTTGCCAACTGTGCCGGGGTCTTCACAATCGCTAGGACATTCTGATTGATAAATTCATCATGAGCATCATTTTCTGGAGCTACATTACCATAGCGGTTGACATTCCAAAGTTTGGCGCAAACTTCTGCTTCGCGTTCTCCAAGAATATTGTCAAATTCCTTCCGCGTCCAAACATAAAATGCACCCTCCCTCTTCTCTGTATCTGAGCTTCGGTAGAGAGAATCCGCGTCTTCCGCGGAGTAAAATCCGCCGGTAGGGGCTTTAAGCGCATCAGCACACAAGTAATCGACGATATCATAGACTGCACCAAGCATCTCTGGATCATTTGACACCAAAAAGGCGTCCAGATATACGCTTAACAACTGAGCTTGGTCGTAAAGCCTGCAGTACGCCATTAGAAAATGGTTAATAACAGGGGCGAACAGGCGGACATTTTTTCAAAGTGCGGTAGACTCCAGTCAGGTGTGACGGAGTACCTCGCGAATCCGTGGCCGATATGATCGCGAATGCCGCCTCTGCTCATTTGCCTTAGCGTGGTAATAGCCATATATCTCGCGTTCTCAATTTCGTTGTCCCCAACAATGTCCTCTACCGCCGCCGGAAGAGTGCCGAGTCGCAGGAGAAACGCTAGATTACTAGGCGTGGGAAATTTCGGTGCAACTGAGGATACCATGAGCCACAAGGGGATATAGACTAAATCGCGTGGCGGCCTATACCTGAAAATCCACCATTCACCTTATCGTACCTGTTAGCAAAATGTTGATATGCCTCCTCCAACAAATCGATCTCCAAAGCGTCGCCTTCGTCCTCTCCAACTTGACCCTGGTTGCCCTCATCTGTAAACTCCTTCAGCTGCTGTAAGATATCCTTTGCACTCTTTAAACACCTTTCTTCCTGGTCTCTCCACACCTCGCTGATTTTTTTCAAGATATCCAGAAACCCAACTTGGTCACCAATGCCAGGCGTATTCGAATTCGGGCCTGGCCAGTATGTTCCACCGAAGACAGGCTCCAGGTCAGGAGTAATGAAAACGTTGAGAGGCCAACCACCAGAGCCCGTTGTAGCCTGAACATAATTCATGTAGATCCTATCAACATCTGGACGTTCTTCCCGGTCAACTTTGATAGGTATGAAATATGAATTTAGCAGCCGGGCAACGTCTTCGTTCTCAAAGGACTCGCGCTCCATGACATGACACCCTACAGACCGAGGTACCGAATCAGAATCCGAAATACGGACCAGAAGTAGGGGGGGCCTTTAGGCACCCTGATACATACAGTGACAAGCTGCATAGCCGATGCTCACGAAAATAAGCTTGTTGTGCCTCTTCGCCAACCCGATGGCATCTTCCCCCCACATCTGCCATGCTACAGGATTGTTCATGTGTCCGCGGACCTACAATGCACCCGAAGCCAACGATCAGCCCACTAAACCAGATACAGTAGTTTGTTAGCGCGATGCCGTGGCCGCACATATGGACTCCGACTCTCCGCTAGTCTGTTCACAAGCCCCAATGCCGACGCTTTCTCCAGCCCATTATCTTCACTGCTTCCACAAGGACCACCACGGAGACTGGCAGATGACATAGGCTGTGCGGTTGCGGAAGCCATGTTGTATTTGTGCAACGTGACCCGGCGGGAGGTAGCTGCAGTGCGTGTAGAAAAGCGTGACGTGAGTATACGTCGTCGATGATTTATAGAGCTAGCGGCGTAGAGAGCGATTCGTCGATCGCGACTAAGCATGTGGAGTCGTTATCGATACCGGGCGGCAAGAGATGGACAGAGCAGCTGAGACATGATAAACAACGGGTTCCGGCCGGCAAGGCATAGCTTATTGCTGTGCTTAACAATCACGTACTGCACGAAAGGTGAAATAGATGGGACTAGTTTTACCCATGAATTAGCTGCTTCCTATGCACCAACATGTCCTGCGCTCGTGCACAACTACACTATTAGACAGCTCTAAAGCAGCAATCACCAACTGGAAGCGCATTTCCAAGTTTCCCAATCTTGCGGGGCTGGCGTGGAAGCTTAGTCACAACTCCCTTGTTATACGTGGTGCGTCATGAGACATCAGGCCAAACAGACGAAACACCAAAGCTTAAAGGGCCTTCAACTCTAAACCCCCAAGCACGAACCCACAAAGGTGCCCCTTATACGGTCAAGGACAGTTTGGTCAGTACCCAAGTTACAGGAGAATGATGATGATATCTTGTATTGAGGCAGACTGATCTAACGGTGCATAGACTCGTCGCCTACAAAAAAAGCCACCCGCTCTAGGCAGATATGCAAGTTTGTACCTGTCAAAGGAAATTCAACTCCGGGAGCAGAAACAGTGAAATTCTATACATGAAACAAAACGGTTGCTCACAGAGCACTTGTCAATGGTGGAATCCCAAAGCCGCCACTATATGCTAGAGATAAAATTTCTAACCTGCAACAGTAGGTTGGTTGAGTGATGGCAATACGTTTACATCGAAATAGCCGACGACGTTGCCTGTCACGTCCATATTAGTTGAGCTCTATAGAAATGGTATATCGTCACTTACCAGTCTTTCTATAGTTGCAAACGGTGAAATACGGTGGAACATTGTTGCCTGCCCCAGCAACTCCGTTGGGGCATTGGTGGGTAGCGCAACCAATACGATCAGTGTCCTTCCATACAATCTGGGTGAAGTGACCCCATGCATGAAAGTTGCTCATATCCGGATTTGCCGCGCCGTACTGGCCATAGAGATCAACTTCCGAATTGTACCATCCATCAGAAACAACCTTAGTGATCTCTTCAGGCGGGTTACCAGCAGCAATGTTCTGGCCATAACCGCCACCTCCAGTAGCGCTGACAATAAGTTAGCATTGTACTCAACATTTCAAACCTCAGGAGGGCTCTCACGTGTCATGCTCGAATACACAGCTTGAGGCAATCTGAGCAGCAATGCTTGCGAGCTCTGTGTCCCAGGTCACCGCACCAGCAGAATGGTTAGCCCGATGAACGTTGTGAGAGTTAACGGCTCTGCTGATATAATCATCCCCAGCGGAATACGTCGAGGGCGTAGACGATGGACTTGGTACCTCCGCTACGGAAGGAGTTTCTGGCTCAGGAGCAGGAGCTTGAGGTTCAGGGGCCTCAGGAGTAGGTGGTGACGGAGTTTCGGTAACCACAATAGCGGGTGTTGTTGGGGTTTGAGTTTTTGGGTATCTATGTTTGCGATATCCATTTCCGGAGCCGGCGGTGACATAGAAAGTCTGCGTGACATACACGACATCGGTTTTAATATCGCGAACATTTTGAATTGGTGACGCAACGGCAGAGGCCGCGAGGAGGGCAATTGCGAAGAGTGACGAGCGCATGTTGTCTGTATGAATATTTGTCTGGTGAGATTCGATGTATGCACTTGGCTGTTCTACTTTGGTCGTTTGTTGACAGCGAAGGCCAGGGATCTCGGATCTCCTAGGTTATATAAATGTAGGCTCGTAGGGTAGTAGTACTGTGGGGGAAAGCCGGGGATAGGGTGTGAAGGGTTATGTTCCGAACACAGTTCGCAGTCAAGGAATGAATGAGGTCGAGACACAGCTCCGAACACTTGAAGGAATGAAAGTGTTGAGGCTGGATCAAAGAATTGCTGGCGAAGGCCGGTGTGAAGGAACTGAAAGGAATGTGTTTGAGACCCACGATGGCAAGGAGAAAGGGACAGGATGAGGGCCGGCGAAAGGAATGGGGGATTTAAAGAGTTAAACAGAACCCCGGGCCCAGTTGTGTGAAACCAGGGGAGCTGCGCTAGACAGACCGGGCTCGATTTTGAGTGGGCGATCTCGGCTCAGGCACGAAACTTTGACTTGGACCCTGCAGAAGTCGTCCCAACACCGTCTCTCCCCCGTCACTCGCCGCCAGTCACCACAAAGTCGCTGACTAGCATCTTCACTGGGTTGTCCCGCCGCCCCCCGCAATCTCCCGCGTGGAGCGGCTGGGCCACGGCAGCCTGCTTACTATGTATTATTATCGTGAGATAAGGCAGGGAACAATGCAAGGGACTACGCATGTCAGGCTTTGTTGTCTTTCTTTGACCTGTTGGTCCTATTTGTGTTTGTGTGTTCACCCCACGATGGGCCTGCTAGCAGAGCAATGCGTCCCATGCCGTAACGATGGTTGAATCCATGGATGGCGGTCGCACGCATGGCAGCAGTGGGGGATAGGCTCTTGCTGGTGTATCCGCTGCTGAGCCAGCGCTATTGGGCATCCGAGCAAGCTTTGCCGCCACCATCACGGCAAATTTCCGTGTCATTTCGTGGCCGGCGAGACAGAGCGACGGCTCAGCAGCCTAGCCCACATTGGGGCAGGCCTCCAATAACCCAATCACTCGGGCCTCGTTTTGGCAGAGCCATTGCGATTACCAAGCGGGAAGGAGGTATGTAGTTACTACTGTGTACTGGTATACGTACGCGTGCCGTCGTAGTGCCACTTCTGGCCTGGGCTGCAAAACCCGGGCTTTGGGGCCGCTTCTGCACAGTTGTGCATGGACAAGGAGATACAACATTGTAATGCCTGGGATGAATAATACGAGGCGTATTTCATAACTCCACCAGGCGCTCTGTTGCTTGTGCACCTACAGGACGGCCCTTGTCCAATTACGGCCCTGTGATGCAAAGCAGCAAAGGGGAGGGAGGAAGCGTCAAACACTCCTTGTCCTTCCCTTGATAATTTGGCGCTTGGAACAAGCAAAGTTTCCTACCACACCAGAATCACAGGGTGTACGTGTGTGCTGCGGAGGATGTACTGTTCCGGAGCATGAGCTGAGCTGAACAAATACAAGCAGCACTTTGTTAAAATAGGCAAACGCCAAGTTTCTGGATACGGGAACTTGAAAGGCGTTGTCCCAAAATCGAAGGAGGCTGTGGTGCGGAGGGGGCTGGTTTGCTCCGATGGGAAACCCGATGGGAGCCGGGCCGGCACTTGGGAAATTCTAGGCTCGTTTGGCCCGCCCGAATCCTTTTTGCACAATCCAACTGCAGTTGCGGTTTGAAACATGGAGCGAGATAGCAAGATAAAAATGTAAGTTCTTTAAAATTAACAAGGGCTTTTTTTTTGTTCTAGCACTGTGCTCAATTCTCGGTGTTTTTTGCGTGTGCCACAAAACGCAGTGGTCGGTTTCGCACTTGGTCACTCTCACGCGCGCGGTTTTCATGGCCCTTGATGGCCTGCTGCCCGACCACAGCAGAGGAATGAATGCCTTCTGCGCTCACCTCACCCAACCCCCCGATATCCCCCACCTGTTATCAGACAGAGGGGTGATTAGGAGAGTCGCGCGGTTATCCCCTTCGGCCGCATGAGCACCACCTACGTAGTGCTGTATTACTCAGTATTAGAACCAACTTACATCAGGCGCGGAAAAAGATTTTGGGTTATCCTGGCGAAATTCGTTGTACGTACTCGCTATCAGGAAAATCACAAAAAAAGGATAACATCGAAAAAGAACTCACGTGTGCAATATACTTAGTATAAACATACGGTCAAAACCCTCCCCTCTGGCATTCAGGAATGCTCCCAAGTCATCTATTTATACAGCCCTGCTTCCGCAGGAGCGCAACTTGCTCACTGACTACGTACAATATACTAATACCGCGCACGCACGAAATGCCGACCCCAAACCCCAGCCCCCCCGCACTATCCACGTTTTTTTAGACGCGCAAAAATCATCCTTCTGTACGTTTTTACCCTCCAAGTAAACGAAAAAGAGGGCTTCTGAGCCCCCGAAAGAACTTTGCATGTAAAATGCCCCGGATGTAGAATACTCCGGATACGGGGATTTTTTAGCCCCCCGTGCGGCGTCCAAAATCCGGATTGGAGGACACCCGAGCTGCTCTACTCTAGAGTGGACAAAAGAGGCTCTACGATGGAATCCCCCCTCTTTCTTCCCTTCGTTGTTTGTTCGTGAAACACCGCAGGCCACGTCTTTGTTCCTTCTTCTTCTACCTCCACTATATCCAACCATTATTCATCGTTTTTTCCCCCCCCCCCCCATCGCTAATATTGTAATGATATGAACCCCCCCTCCCGTTGGGTTGCACAATTCGGTTTTCCCGGCCAAACAACATCGCGTGATTTTTTTTTTTTGACTGAGAAAATTAGTTCCTAAATAGACGGCGACTACGTCATGGCTGCCATGTCAATATCACCGAAGGAGAAGGAGAGGAAAAGGATCCTCTCGGTGTTGTTTACCTCGCTCTTGCTAGATCTTGTATGTTGCTTCCAATCCTCCTTCCCCCGTTGTCGATGTTTTTCCAAGCTAAAAACGTACTCGCGCTAGATATCATTCACGTTCATCCTTCCCCTGTTTCCAAAACTCCTGGAGTTCTACCGCAATCTCGAGTCTCCTAGCGAGAACCCCAATTCTGCCCTTAACCGGGTACTCGCATCCCTCAATACATATAAAAACTCATTTGCGCTTCCCATCAGTGACCGCTACGATATTGTCCTTCTCGGCGGCGCACTCGGGTCCCTCTTCTCGTTCCTCCAGGCCATCGCATCGCCCGTCATCGGCAGGTTCTCCGATAGATATGGGCGAAGAACCGCGCTGCTATGGTCCATGGTGGGCAATATCCTCTCGGTGGCCCTGTGGGTTGCCGCGGTTGACTTCCGGACTTTTCTGGCAAGCAGAATCGTCGGTGGACTCAGTGAAGGCAACGTACAACTGGCTATGGCGATTGCAACCGACGTGAGCGATGAGCACTCGCGTGGAAACACAATGGCTATGGTCGGCGTTTGCTTCTCAGTAGCTTTCACTTTGGGTCCTGCGCTGGGAGCGGCCCTTTCCAATGTAACGACCGTATCTGCCAATCCGTTTGCTACAGCTGCAGGTTTCTCCCTGTTCCTTCTAGTCGCAGAGACGTTGTTTCTCTACCTATACTTGCCAGAGACTCTACCAAAGACTGCTCGATCACCGCAGAACGGAAACCCTTCGGCCAATCCTAAGGCTGCTCCACCGGCATCCGTACCCCGCGTCCACACAAACAGCTTGCTCATGCTAAATTTTACTCATTTCGCCTTTCTCCTTATCTTCTCCGGCATAGAGTTTTCCCTTCCATTTATGACTTACGATCTCTTCGCCTACGGCTCCACCCAGTCTGGGCGTTTGCTAGGCTTTATCGGGCTCACAGCCGCATTATTTCAGGCCTCCTTCACGCGTTTCTCCCCCCCCTTAAGGGTTGTGCAGACGGGGGTAGTAAGCTGCACGGCAGGCTTCTTCTTGCTTAGCCGGGTTCAAACGCAGGGCATGCTGTACATTGCCGCAGCGCTATTGGCCGTGACCAGCGCAACAGTCGTAACCGGCTTAACGAGCTTAGCCAGCTTTGAGGCTGGCATCAAGGAGAGAGGAGGGAAGCTAGGTAATCATAGAAGCTGGGGTACGTTGACCCTCATACTTTTCCTCACGGTTGTTAAGGTGGCTAACCCTTGAGAGCGACAGGCCAAGTCGGACGAGCGACAGGACCACTAGTCTTCTGTACTCTATATTGGTGGGCGGGGAGGAGATTTGCGTACACTCTCGGCGGGGTAGGCATGCTGGGTGTCTGCGCGCTCGTCTTTGGGGGATTGAAGTCGCCTCCAGGCGCAGAGCGGAAGGCTCGCAGGGCATAAAAGGGCCATAGCAGGTTTGAAGCTGGCCGTGTAGGTGTACATACATGTACAGTACAAGAGCAACGTTAGGAACTGCCACTCTTGGAGGAGTATTTTGCAGTTTATTGCCCAAATATCACTAGCACCGCAGCTGTTATTCCTCCCCCTACGGCTGGATATTAGTTAACCGGACAGCCCATATGAATCCCGAATTCCAGATCCCCCACATCCGAGCTTGCTGTCGCGCTGTGCTGCACGACGTCCAACCACTATCTGCGTGTATATTGCACACCCGTCTCGCCTTATCCCCATTGCATCCTGTCTACCCTAAGCGAGATGCTTTCCGCTGGTCCGCCAAAACTTATCCCCGGCCTCGCCTCTGAGGTCATGCGGTGTGTTACGACGGGCCGCTGGTCTGCTGCCAAAAGGCATTCCAACATGTCTCCACCGCCATCAACACCCGGCTCTCACAGCTCAGTAGATTGCAAGTGCATCACCGAGGCGAGACTCTTCGCTTCCATCAGTCCCATTGATCCGCAGCCCATCCTCTTATCAGGTGCCGACACGCCGGGATTTTGCTACCCGCAAGCCTATAGCTATGTCCGGACAAGGAACCATATAGGTAGACGTTATTGCTCATTTTGCACCTGCGGATGCATCGCCATTGCTGACTGTCAAACGCAGACTCCCGGAATAGGGCATCCTCTCGTCCGTCTATCATCCACAGACCGCGCTGAAAATACCCACCCCCACTTCTACCCCCCTCCCCCCAAGTACGAAACGAATGGGTTACCTCTGGCGTATTTTCGAAGAGGGAACTAACTACCGGTAGGACAGGTCTTCTCAGGCAACCCCACACGTCCCTCTGGTCCGACTAAGTGTAGACTCCACTCCAAAACAGTAGGCCTATTTGTATTGCTTGTTAGGAGTTGATTGGCGTTTAGTTGGATTGATTGCGCCCTCCTCTCTACAGCTGGATTATGTCGTGATCAAGATACTAATTAGTGAGTCAGACATTTTTCCCTAGGGATGTTTCCAGGCTAACCGTCTAGTTGGCCGTCTATTTTCACTGCGAAATTTCCCGTTTGAAGAAGGCGCCTGGTTAGTTGGTGTCTATTTCGCACTATGTTTGGTGTTTAAACAAGCTTGCGCAGCTCAGCTATACATCCCATGTTTATGCACCCAAATTCTGCTTGTTAACATGCCGGCTATCTATCCGGTTACCAGAGGGTTGTGGGCATCACCCGATCCACACGTCCATATCCATTTATCAAAATAGCCGTGGGGGCCCCACCGCTGATTCCTTTTCCCCCCTCTCTTGCTGTAGTACATCGCATGTCCCAGTTATTTCAAGATCCATTCTTTTCTTTTAAGCTTCAATCCGGAGGGCTTGCCAGGCATTTGCAGTCAAGCTTTCATACCAAAACCTACTTACACCTGATACTACATGGAAGCCGAGCTAACACTAAGTGCCCTTGTCCGCCATGCCAGTTCGCACCTTTGCAGCATCTCAGTCCCTAAACGGGTCCATAGCGTCCATGGCGTCAATGGCTACCGTAAAACCTGAAGCTAATCCATCACCATCGCTCAGCGGAAACAACATGAACTACTTCCCCGCAATGTCTCAATGTCCACTGTCACGCTATAAGCAGAGCTATGAGCCTGGGATCACGTTTGCCCATGAGGACCAGCTCCCGAAGTTGCCTATACCCGATCTTGAATCGTCATGCAAGAAATACTTGGATGCATTGCGGCCTCTACAGACAGGGCGAGAGCATGAGGAGACTATCGCCGCAGTTCAGGAGTTCTTGAAGTCTGAGGGTCCAGAGTTACAAGAGAGACTCAAGAAATACGCTGGTGGCAGGACGAGCTACATCGAGCAATTCTGTAAGTAAATACTATGGAAGCGTTGGGATCCCCTTCTACTTATTTTTGAGGGTCCTAGCCCCCAGAACATCATTCATTTGCCCTAGTCGCTAGTAGTTAGTGAACGAAATAGCTAACATACCCCTCTAGGGTACGACTCATATCTGAATTTTGACAATCGTAAACCAACCCCCATCAAGAGTAGTGTATTCACTTAGTAGATAATGCTGACAGCTCATACAGCCGTCGTTCTGAATCTCAATCCATTGTACGCCACCACTTACTTCACGAGTTTTGCCTATTTCTGACTCGAATACAGTTTTCTCCTTGAGGATGACCCAACACCAGCTAGAAACAACCAAGTCACTCGTGCAGCTTCTCTAGTAATTTCTGCTTTATCTTTTGTCCGAGCCATTCGAAAGGAAGAACTACCACCGGACAACGTACGTGGAACACCGCTCTGTATGTACCAGTATTCTCGCATCTTCGGCACTGCAAGAGTCCCGACCGAGAACGGTTGCCAAATCCATCAAGACCCAACCTCAAAGCATCTAGTGGTGATATGCCGCGGCCAATTCTATTGGTTCGACGTCCTAGACAGCAATTCGGATCTTATCATGTCAGAGAAGGATGTAGCCCTAAACCTCCAGGCGATTGTAGAAGATGCGCAAAAGACACCCCTCAAAGACGCTGCGAAGAGCGCACTCGGCGTGTTAAGCACTGAAAACCGGAAGGTCTGGGCTAGCCTGAGAGAGGTCCTCACGAGGGAAGCGGGGTCTAATAATGCAGACTCTCTGGCTATCATTGACTCCTCATTGTTCATACTTTGTTTGGACTATACCTCGCCACAGACCGGAGCTGACCTGTGCATGAACATGCTATGCGGGACTAATGAGGTTGTCGACGGTGTTCAAGTTGGTACCTGCACCAACCGCTGGTATGACAAGCTCCAGATCATCGTCTGCAACAACGGCAGTGCTGGGATCAATTTTGAACATACTGGTGTGGATGGACACACGGTTCTTCGGATGGCTAGTGATGTTTACACGGATACAATCCTACGATTCGCCAGGACGATCAACGGCCAGGCGCCGAGTCTATGGGCATCGGTAAGCCCTGATCCATCAAAGAGGGATCCCACAAGCTTTGGGGACGTCAGCACAACCCCGCATAAGCTTGAGTGGACTATGATCCCGGAATTGAATACAGCCTTGCGATTCGCAGAGACCAGACTAGCCGACCTCATCAATCAGAACGAGTTCCAGACTCTGGAATTTTCGGGCTATGGCAAGAATTTCATGACTTCCATGGGATTTTCTCCCGATGCGTTTGTGCAAATGGCGTTTCAAGCAGCGTACTATGGTCTCTATGGGCGCGTGGAATGCACATACGAGCCTGCGATGACCAAGGTCTTTCTCCACGGCCGAACAGAGGCCATCCGCTCTGTCACTGAAGAATCCGTCAAATTCGTCAAGAAGTTTTGGGCTGACGCTCCCCCAAAGGAGAAAGTCGAGGCTCTGAAGGCAGCTTGTCAGAGACACACCCAGATCACCAGAGAATGCGCGAAAGGGCTCGGACAAGATCGCCATCTCTATGCACTCTTTTGTGTGTGGCAGAGAGCACTAGATGATGAAGGTGCTGAAGCGGCAAGTAGCAACGGGATGAGCTCAAATGGCTATTCAAGCCCAGTTGAAGACGAACCTGAAGTCAGCCACCCTGGTCAGGGGCAGGCATTACTGCTTCCCGAAGAAGGGCTACAATCCAAAAATACACCGAACAAGACTTCAACTCATACCATACCTGCTATGTTTGCGGATGCTGGCTGGGACAAGATAAACAACACCATTTTATCGACCTCCAACTGCGGCAACCCTTCTTTGAGGCAGTTTGGCTTCGGCCCGACGTCGGGAGACGGCTTCGGTATTGGCTATATTATCAAAGACGAGTCCGTATCCATATGCGCTTCCTCAAAACATAGACAGACCAACCGCTTCGTCAACACGCTAGAGGGTTATTTCCAAGAGATCCGCCATTTACTCCGTCAGACACAACGCCGTGCCACCTCACCCAACACTAGTCGAGCCCGCGAGGCAGAAGAACGCCCGCACTTGAGTGGTGGCCCTACAAAGAGTCGGGGAAGAGCAATATCGGGCGGCAGGAATCGAACGCCAGATGAATCTTCATCGGAACCCGAAGAAGATATGCTTGGAGGATGTACGACACCCACCCCCAATTCCCCAGATTGTCATTATAAGCCATCCCCACTACAGCCCATTTTTACCCCTACTTTCCCCCATGTTAGTGTTGGCAATGGTGCCGCTACTAGCGCTCCTGAAATCGAGTCCTCTTCCCTCTCCTCCTGCCGCTCCCCTTCCACATCATCATCTTCGCCCCCATTCCCCCAGCAATCTCACGCAGTTCTTTCAGCACTCTCTCCGAGCATGTCTTTCCGTCTTAGAATAACGCGTAGATACTGATCGTTGTCATTTTTCATACTTGTTTTAGATGGCTTCTTCGATGCGGGCATGCTTCTCCATGCACTCAAGAGCAGCGAGGATTCTGGCAACCCGAGTGAGAGGGCGGTAGGAAAGGCTAGGAGAAATGTGGGGAGAAAGTTGAGGTTGGCAGATTACTAGCAGTGGGATGGCTAGCAGTTGGTTTGTGCTGTGTCACAGTTTGTACGTTGCAAGGGAAGGGTAGGATATTCGAGCACCAGTCCCCTTCAATAATTCTGGATATTTATATGATTACTATTGCTACGAGTGAATGATTATGAATAATCGTCTACCCCCCGCGAACTGACTTGTACCTTGAGAATAAAACAACGACACGATTCGCCGAACCCGCGATATTCCCGACTCTACGCTGAACTGCGTGTGCACTTGATAGTACTGGTCCGTACTGGTCCGAGCGCGGAGTACGAAGCACCGGTTGGCTACTCCGTGGTTCTGCTACGGAGGGAAGTGTTCCGCGCTCCGTCCAGAGTTATAGGGACACAGCTCGTCAAGGGAGCCAGTTAAATGGCTAAAGCTTGTTATTCCGCATCGCATCGCATCCGGGGGCGTTACATAGATAACAGAGTGAAGGAGGCAGCTGAGGAGAGAGGGGCAGCTGGCGGATGCTCGGAAGCAACCAAATTGGCAAAATAAAAAGGCAAAAAAACATACGACAGATGGTATTCCCAGCTCGTCACCGACACCAGTACTAATCATCCGATCTGTAGCTTATGTAAGGCAGAGCAAACGGGATGCCCAGTATCCTACAGTCTGTGATCGTATGTGACAGAGAAGAGCAACAAGGCGGAATATAGCGCAATGCGGATTTGCTACGTACGGCACAGCAGCACAGCATAGCGCAGCACAGCCACCACGCCAGGGAAATGCCCAATGTGGCGTGCGTGGGCGACAAGCGGGTGAAGCAGGGCCGTTCGAGCTGAAAAGAAACGCCAGCCCCTGCACGGAGACCACGCACCACGCAGACCAGCAAAACCCCACTTCAGGCCTCCCTCGCTCCCTGCCCCTCCACCAGACACCGGCGCTTTTATAGCCATCAAACTGCCCACGCGCAGACGAGCATTCTCGCCGAGAGCATCTACTACGTCTCAAGGCTGGCAATACAGATGCCCCTCAGACTTGGACTTGGCTAACCAACACCTTCTCACCGCAGCATCACCTCGCCCGCTCACCAGTCCCACAGTCCACCCTAATTTTCTATTGCCCCAACCGTAAAATTCCCTCACGAACACAGACACATACATACGCGCCGCCCCCCTCCCTGCCGCCGAGCAATTACGTCTTCCAAACACCACTAGCCAGGCAGGATCAGCACACAACACCAGCGACGGCGTGAAGCGTCTTCCATTGACGGACTTCCCCTGAAACAGAGGCAGGTTTTTGCTCTCAATCACCGGACGCGGAGCGCGATGGCAGACACGAAGCCTGGGCATCCGCCCACACCGCAGAATCAAGAGGGGCCGACAGAGTCTCCCCCACAGCTGCCAGAGGGTTGGTACGTTTGTCATTCTTAGTCTTTGCATGTTAGATCCGCTGTTTCGAGGCGATGCGTCTGCGAATGGCGGGCCATACTATCGGTGCTTGGTGTTGGTGTTCGCCTGTCTATATGAGACCCGACTTGGCTGGGAAGTTCAACGAGCGCAGCGGAGTGTCAAATCTCCAGAGCCCTACTGTTACTGACGCCTTTGGAAACTTAACAGGATTGCACAGTGGGACGGAGTCTCTCGCCAATACTACTTTGTGCAGCTTAGCACAGGCCTCTCGCAGTGGGACGTGCCGAAACACGCTGCGCCAACGGTGCCCACCCCCCAGGCCACACCGCAGCAGCATACGGGCCCGTATACGCAACCGCCGCCAGAAGTAAAGCCGGGAAACGACGCGGGTCCAACGGACGAGTACAGCAGTACGAGGGCTGGGGGCCTGGGTGTAAGTGTCCCTGTCGGTGTGGTAGAATAATTGACCGCATGAGTCGAGGGCACCGAACCTAGAAGCTGACGGCGAGATGGCGTAACAGGGATTGGCGACAAATATCCTACTAGGGGGCAATAGCCAGAAGCCCCAAAAACAGAGTGGACTAGGCGGCCTTGCTAGCAACCTTCTATCCGGCTCTCACGGAGGATCCCACGGTGGCTCATCACAAGGGGGGAGCGGTGGTTTAGTTGGGTTGGCAGGCAATATCCTCCACGGGTCAAAGCCGCAGAAGCAGTCTGGCTCTGGAGGTTATGGCTCATCTTCCGGCGGCCATTCGCAACCAGGTAACCTATTGGGTGGACTTGCCAATAGTCTCTTTGGACAATCTGTATGTTTATGCACTTTCAGTGACGATACAATTGCTGCTCTTGGTTTCCCCGACGCTTACTAATACCTGCACCTATACAGCAAAGCGGGCAGAACAAGCCGACAGACTACGGCTATACTTCCGGTCAGTCTCCCGTCCAGGGCAGCTACACGGGTCAAGCCCCACCAGCACAGTACCAGCCACCTGGCCAGTCAGGCTCTTCTCCGAATCCTAGCACACAATATGGACAACAAAACCAGTACGGAGCACCCCAGCAGGGCTACGGAACTCCTAGTCAGCTTGGAGCCACAAGCCAATATGGAGCTCCTAGCCAATCCGGGGTTCCGACATCATATGCACAAACTAGTCCAATTCCAGGACAATATGGTCCGCCCGGCCAACCCTCTAATCAAGCCAACGCCCCTGGAAGCTACGGGCCCGCAGTCGCAGCAGGATCATATGGCCAACAAGGTCAGCAGGGTCAGCCGGGTCAGCCAGGCCAACCAGGCCAACCAGGTCTACCGGGCCAGCCGGGCCAGCCAGGGCAGTCAGGACAACAATCCTACCCACCGCCACCCGGGCAGAACCATACGTATGGTAGCCAGTCCTTCCCTCCGCCGCCGCCGGGGCAGAACCAACCATATGGGCAGCAGGCCCCCAACCAGTCCTATCCCCCTCCAACAGGGCTGAACCAACCATACGGGCAGCAGCAGGCCCCTCCCAATCAGTCTTATTCTCCTCCAACAGGGCAGAACCAACCATATGGGCAACAACCACCCGCCAACCCATCCTACCCACCGCCAGGTCAGAATCAGCCCTACGGGGGCCAGCCCAACCAGCCCAACCAATACCCCCCAAAGCAAGGGCAGGGCCAGCCATATGGGCAACAGCCTCCACCGATCGGGCAGACCCAGTCTCAGTATGGCCAACAGCCCCCGCCAACAGGGCAGCAGCGCCCGCTATCGTACGGCCAACAATCACCACCGCTGGGGCAGGCTCAACCGCCGTACGGCCAACAGTCGCCGCCGCAGGCGCAGACCCAGCCGCCGTATAGCCAGCAGTCACCACCGCTGGGGCAGGCTCAATCGCCGTACGGCCAACAGCCACCGCCGCAGACGCAGACCCAGCCGCCGTATAGTCAACGGCCGAGCGAACTTCCTCCCTCAGGGCAAAACACGCCCTATTCACAGAAAATTCCCAATACAAATCAATCTTATCCTCCACCACCCTCAAGTCAGCCCAACCCGCCACCAACCTCCGGTAATTACTCGCAGTCGGCACAAGGATACGACAACTACCCGCCGCCGCCGCCGCTCCAGGGCCCGACTGGCAGTCAGTATCGGCCTACAGGCTCAACCCAGCCCGGATCAGGCCCACAGCAGGGATATAGCCAGGGTGGAAAGTTAGGTCCTACTGGGCCAGGGACTTATGGACAGCCGCAGCCACCGCAGGGAGGATACGGCCCTAGTACGTCTGCACCTGGTGGACTTGGCGGACCTGGTGGACTCGGTGGGCCTGGTGGACCCAGTGGGCTTAGTGGATCTGGCGCACCCAGTGGATACCCGCCTACGTCCCAGGGGTGGCAGCAGGGTTCGCATTAATTCTACAGCAGTTAGTGGGTCGAATGAGCGGCTAAATCGGAGCCGATTCCCGAGGGGTTAGTTCTTGAGGATATGATTTTGATTCTATTTCATTCTCCGGGATCCCCCCCAAGACGAGGTTGACAAGATTGAATATGGAGATGCTGGAATTTCCCTTTTCTAATTTGTCACTACTCTATTTCTTGCCACAGACGAGAGTTCGTAAATCGCAGAGATGTTTGCAGGAAGCCGATACACAAAAGTGAGAGAAAAGCACGGCCTGTAATAAGAATTAAGACAATTGTTGGTTAACATGTGCGGCTCCCTTAATATTTACATAAGCAACGATCGAGTCTTGGCGGCCACCGAGCCTCAAACGGGAATCCCACAGTTCCCAGCACCTTGAACGCATGCCATGGCGGCAGTCTACAAGTCATTGTCGCGGACAAACGGGGAGAGAGAAAAGAAGAAAGATGGGGAAGCTACTAGCAGCGGGGTGCGGAAAAACAGGCAGAGAGTCCTGATTCTGTCGTCGCGGGGTGTTACGTATCGGTACGTCTAGTTTTGCTTCTGAGCGTCCACATATCCTGTTCAGCGTGCAACTAGCACCAGACATCCAAACCTCAGCATTCTCATATATGTCAGACACCGCCACCTCCTCAACGACCTGCACTGCCTTCTCCCGCACTCGCGCAAAGATGCCAAACTCGATACCAAGACCAAACTCTACCAACTCAACGAGCTCGCCGACCTCTACAACTGCAACAACGTACTCTTTTTCGAAGCGCGCAAGGCCAAGGACCTCTACCTCTGGATATCCAAGCCCCCCAATGGTCCCACTGTGAAATTCCACCTTCAGAACCTGCATACAATGGAGGAACTGCATTTCCCTGGGAATTGCTTGAAGGGGAGCAGGCCGGTGCTGAGCTTTGACAAGAGGTTCGAGGAACATGCACACTGGAGGCTGATTCGGGAGATGTTGGGGCAGGTATTTGGCGTGCCAAAAGGCGCAAGGAAGAGCAAGCCGTTTGTGGATCACGTCATGGGATTTTCGATAGCGGATGGGCGCATTTGGGTGCGGTGCTATCAGATCAACGAAACCGAGGCGGGGAAAAAAAACCCTTCAGCCGCCACCGCTGTTGCTGCTGCAGAAGAGAGCGCCAACCCCAACGAGCACACTCTCTCCCTTACAGAAATCGGCCCCCGTTTCGTCATGACCCCAACTATAGTCCAGGAATCTTCATTCGGCGGCCCGATCATCTACCAGAACAAGGAGTTTGTGAGCCCGAATGTGGTTCGTGCCGAGATTAGGCTAAGGAAGGCCGGTAGGTATCGGAGGAGGGAGGAGGAGAAGGTCGAGAGAGTGCTTAAGAAGGGGGAGTTGGGATTAAGAACTAGTATCGGTGCGAGAGAGAGGGACGAGTTGGACGACAGTGTACTGTTCGCTTGAAATGCATACTATCGTCAATAAAAACTTTTCCTTCAACTTAACTGAAGGCAAATCAACCTACCAAAACACACATTCTACAAACCTTTTCCCTCTCCTTTCTTTTTTTCTTCTCTTCCCCCTTTTTTAGGAGAAAAACCCCCCCTTCACCAGGAATAAATAACTTTCACAAACAACCAAGTTCTTTTTTTTAAAACACTCTTTTTATTTTTATCTTTAATTCTTTTTAATAGTAACAGTGAAACGAGAAAGTAAAAAGGAAAAAAAGAACAAAGAAAGAAAAAGGTAAAGGAGGAAAAAAATAAAAAGTAGAGGAAAAAGAAAAAGGAGAAAGAAAATAACACTATCGTCTACGGGATGCCGTGTGTGTGTGTTGTGTGGGTGGAAAGAGAATAGAGAGAATAAAGCGGGGGGAAAGAAAGAAGAAAGGTTTTCTTTATCACAAGTCCCCCCAATATCCGGCTTCTTTTTTATTATCAAAGGTTTCTCTTTCTCTGAAGTGGGAAAAGGGGAAGAGAAGGAAAAGTGAAAAAAGGGAAAAAAAGAAAGAGAAAAAAGAGAAAAAGAAGGGGAAAAAAGAGAAGAGAAAAAAAAAAAAGAAATCTCTCACACTTCGTTCCTCCGGCGGGTGCAGGTCTGACTTTAGTTTTTATTTTTTGCGGGAATAGTAGTTGGAGAAAAGGTGACAAACATGAGGGGAATTGGAGGTTGTGGAAAGATGAGCAGAGGGAAGTAGTAGAACTTAGCGGCCGTATTTTCGGAGGAATTGCTCAGCTGTCATAACTTCCACCTAGATTGGGCGTGGGAGTTAGTTGGATTTAAGAAAAAAAAAAAGGAATTTTGATCGAAGAGAGAGTATAGGTAGGTATATACTTACAACTTGAAAAGTATCGGCGTTAGGAATTGGTTGCGGGTTGATGGCGATGAAGCGGCGGTAGGTTGTGCAGTTAACTTCAGCCCAAATGGCTAAGTTTGCCACTTGGAGGACAGGGTCATTCGGATTCGGCGTGTCTTCTCCAGCAACTTGTTGTACATTAAACGAGGTTGAAGAGCTGCGTTCAGTTCCCGGGGGTATGTACATGAGCGTAGAGATTATCTGGTAGACGTTGTTTCGACTGTTATGTATATATTAGTACTACATCTATTTTAACACGGCGGTAATAAAGAAGACTGACGCATCTTGAGTGGTGGTATCTTCTTTGTTTGTGTCGGCTTTCAAAGTAATTGTTTTGAGAAGCCAATTTTCCACATCGCCACGTCGTAAGATCAGCTTCCATGTATTTGCCTTGCTATCTGTAATGCGTTTCCTGAACCAACGCAAAATCGAGTGCGAATTTTGAGGGTCCATCATCAGCATTTCATCTGTAAGCAAGATGCAACCGCCATGTGGAAATAAACGACTACAGCTAAACTCTCCATAACTGTTTATCATCTTTGATCCTGACTGACTAACTTTGTACTTGCGACCGAATTCAAAGATGTTGACAGTTTTGGACAAGACAGATGCAAGCCTTGGAATAGAAGCAATGCCACGACGTCGATAATTGTTGTTTACCTAATTGGGGAAAATACACAAGCATTAGCAATATTCTAGTGGAGGGAGTCATATAACGCAAACACAGTGCTGCACTACTTACAAATAGTATACCATAGCTAACACGTTGGGAAAAATAATCCCAAGCACCTTCCTGCTCACTCCAGAATACTGTGACCCCATACACTTTTAAGAGTTGATAAATTATTACTAGCTCATTCCATCCAGCAGGCGTATCAGCCATGATAAAAACTTGAAGCTTAGGCTCTTTGCCAGATTGCGAGTGTGCCGAAGGTGGAAGAAATCCGGAATATATAATTCCGAAAAAACGTGTATATATCATCTCAATCATGCTCATCGAATTGATCAAATACCCAACACTTCTTGTAGGGTTTTCAGAGCCAATATTTGGTGGAAGAGCAATCCATTTGAGCTGGCTAGTAGTTGTTGATTCCACTCGTTTCATGTATTGCCACGCTTCCACATTAGCTGGATAGACAATCAGTACAAAAGTACTGACATCCATTACTCCAGCTCCGCTGTAAAAGCGTAACAGATCAAGAAGCTCTTCTGAAGAACCTCCAATATCTCCTTCCCCAAGCACTTTGCCCTTATTCTATAAAACTTCTTAGTAATGTTGGGCTGGGTGTGGGGATATATACTATGGAAGACACCAGTGTTTGCTTACCAACTCCCAAGTTTTTATAAAATGATCGGCAGAAATCATCCGCTTTAGCCACAATATTCTGAAATCAGTCCACTTTGCCAGTAGCGCGCTAGACATTTTCCCGCTTAATTTCATCTGTCCAAGTTCTATGCCGGAGGTGCCTATCTTGGCCGATACGGATATGCCTGGTGGTTGAGCAACTTCAGCCGGGACACTGGGGTTAGTTTGCGGTTCTGATAGCCTTGCTGCAGCCTCGATTAATTCGTGCGCACGAAGGATTTCTTCGGATGAGAGCCTCTTATTCTCCTTTACTCCCTCAACGCTAGGTTGGATGCCACCCTCTGGGGATTTCTTCCCGGCACTCGGCAAACGGCGTTGGTTATATTCGCTCAAGCTCAGCTTTTTCACAGCTGGCTTTTGAACCGCGTTTGTGCCCGAGGGTTGTTGTGGCTTCGCACTAGGGGCTTGGGTTACTGTACCCAAGCTTGTTGGCAGAGAAGCTTGTTGGGGGCGCCGGGGCCTAGCGATGGAGGGTCGTTTATAGAGAGGCCGACGTTGACTTGCGCCTAGGGCGGCAGTATCAATATTAGGCTGGACCACTTTGGGGTCTTCCTCATTCCACCACCCCCCCACTTCGTTACGCTCTCCAGATTCAAGATCCTTGTCTCCCGGTATCTCAGCTCTGGTTTTATCAGGTGGCATGCCAGAATCGCTTGCTTGCGTCTTATGCATCGGCTTGGGATTCCACTCGCCAGGCTTAAATAGTTGCAATGCTCCTTCCTGGGGAGGACGTTCGTTGCGACCTGCCTTCTCGAATCTCCGTAAGGTTGAGGATTTGTTGAACAACTGCGGGTTCTGGATTGGGGGCCTGGGCGGGTTATTATAGTCGGGCTTCATAAGGTTCCGCTTGGGTGGCTCCTTGTTCCAATTTGCAAGAACATTTGAAACCGACTTTGGAGCTTGAGCATTAGCTGCCCTCCTAGCAGTAGCCCTTCCCTTGGCTGGCTTTGCCGCATCTGTTACAGATGCCCGGCGACTTGGTGGCTTGCTCTGGGTAGCTGTCATAGATGTTTGACGACTTGGTGGCTTGCTCTGGGCAGCTGTTACAGACGTTTGGCGACTCTGCGGCTTGTTCTGGACAGCTGGTGCAGACGTTTGGCGACTCGGTGGCTTGCTCTGAACGGCTGTTGTCACTTGGGGCCGACGTGGTGCAACACGGTCTGGAGACTAATCCAACGTTAGCCTGCTGATTTGACAAGAGTCTCTACTTACCTACCGACGTTGACCCTCGTGCTCTTTTCTTCTTCCTCAGCCTCTTGTGTTTCTTGTTGAATTCCTGTACTTTAATATCTTCAAGTAAAGAGTCCTCCGATGTTAGACCACCATCTGACTGGTCACTATTCTGATCAGAATGGCGACGCTTCTTGCGGTCATTTTTGTCTTTTCCGAGTTCACCAGCACTCGACTGGCTCTCGTCGTCGTCGTCATCTTCAGTACTAGGGTATTGTCTCCTAAATCTCGTAGCGTCTGTGATTGGGGCCGGAGCCTCATCGTCATCACCGTCCCTGCCTTCACCTTCGTCTGACGATGTAGGAATCCCGAGCCGTTTCCTCATCGCTTTCCGACGGGCCTTCCTCTTTAGCTTCTCCCCTTCAATCGCGTCAACTCGAGCTTGCCAATCTTCAAGGTCAAAAGCGGGCTCGAGACCTTGGCTTTGCCGTCTCTTCTTGGCCTCCCATTCTAGAAAAGTACTCTCATCGTCGAACGATGTTGCGGGTTCCCAAGTCGCCCTTACGTCTGAATAGCCCTCCCACATGACTAAGAAACGCGGGTGATTCCCGTCTACTTCTTTCTCCGCGAGGATAGCCTCAACAGGGTACTCATCCTTCTGTTCGCTCAGAACTGTTGATGTTAGGGAAATTGCGTCCGAATCGGTGTCTGTAGCCATTTTGAACTAGGACTTAGGATTGGGGAGACTGCGGGTCGGCGAAAAGTGGAATTTCCCACAACACAAACTCGTGATCCCCCAATGAGCGCGGGGGGAAAAGAGAAGGCCTCGCTCGCACGAGGACGCAGATGGGATGAATAGTTCTCTATTCGATTAGTAGAGTTCGATGTCGCTGCCGGTAACTAGGGGGCTAGAGGTGGGGACATACCACGAGCAGCGAGTCCGAAACAAACAGGCTTACTTAGAACTAAGGGAGGACAATACCGCGATAGGTATAGCGGACTGTGACGCACACACAAGGACTCCAGACGAGTCGTACAGTATTTCCCCCAGACTCTTGAAAGAGAGTGGTGCCAAAGAGGTAGATGAAGCGTTGGTAGCGATGGTGCGGAACTTAAGTATGCGCGTTGTTGTGGTTACCCACCCGGCGTAGTCACTTCTCCGGAAAGTGAATGGAACTACTGTAAAGTAGTCAGGGGTCTGCTTTTGTGACGGTCCTTGGGCCTGAGAGCCCCAACCCAGGAATTCAGAGATGTTCCTGAATCAAATGAACGAAATAGTTCTAGATAAAAAGCCCAGCACAAATACGCAAGAAAGAAGTGCTTTGCATCCACGAGAGGCGTAGTCTTGTGTGTGTGTGTGTGTGTGTTTGATTGCAGAACATCCAACATATATGCACGGCAAGTAAATTTGTATCAAGTCACAACAATTCAAAAAGGCAACGAAACCGGCTTATGGATACTACAGTAAAAGCAATAGCAAGGCAGAGCAGCAAACGTACGGTGGATAGGGCAAGGTTCCCTGGATGAAGAAAGCAAGACAAAAAGGAAATTAGTAACGGTGCTGCAGGAGTTCAAGCATTGAGGAGTACCTTTTGTAGAAAAGAACCCCGGTTCCTATAGGAGAATCTCTTCAGCTAGAACACCTAACAAGCCCATGAATTACAGTGGCATGAACGAGCCTTTGATGCCATCAGAGCGTGCAATTGGTTCGATATATACTTCTGTCCCAACCCGGCTATCCATGATTACGTCAACCAAGATCACAGAGGCAATATCCTCATATCCTGCACGAGGCGTATGAAGGGCTCACAGCATCCGTGGGAGGAAGCTCTTTGGGGAGGAGGCACTGGCTCTGGTTCACTCTGGTTCACTCTGGCTCACTCTGTGAAGATTCTGGTCACGTGTGGTGATCGGTAGACTTGTGAGCCGCAATCCTCTGTTGGCAGCATGGAACACCTTGTGATTAGAACATCTAGGCAACAAGGGTGTGCAAGTTCCCGTCCTCATCTCAGTCTGACCTGGCAGTTCGTTAGGGTAAAGGGTTGGCAGTATCTCCTATTGCGTGGGTGGTGGTGACGAGCCACATCGCATCTTTACTCCCAGACGCCACCTGTTACTCAAATCTGTTACTTCCAATCCAAAACCTTGCTCTACCCAAACGCCAAACTCCAAGCTCCACCACAACCCATTCCGTCCTCTCTTTGCAACTGATAACACCGCAACCATGGCTAACGACGAGTATGATGTGAGTATATGACTTTGGCCCTTCACGAAAAACCTCTACTAACTTGATTGTCGCTCAGTTTTTATTCAAGGGTAACTACACAATCGTTGAGCTACAACACTTGTAGCAATGCAGTTTTGAAACTGACAGATATCACAATTTTGCAGTCGTCCTGATCGGAGACTCTGGAGTTGGCAAGTCCAACCTATTGAGTCGATTCACCCGGAACGAGTTCAATCTAGATTCCAAGTCCACAATCGGTGTGGAGTTCGCCACCCGTTCTATTCAGGTCGATGCCAAAACCATCAAAGCTCAGATTTGGGATACCGCTGGTCAGGAGCGATATCGGGCCATCACTTCAGCCTACTACAGAGGTGCCGTGGGAGCTCTCCTGGTTTATGATATCAGCAAGCACCAGACCTATGAAAATGTCACGAGATGGCTGAAGGAGCTGCGGGATCATGCCGACTCAAATATCGTCATCATGCTGGTAGGAAATAAGAGCGATTTGAGACATTTGAGAGCAGTGCCCACGGAAGAGGCGAAACAGTTTGCGAGTACGCCACACCTTTTCCCTCTTCCCGTCCTATTACAGACTTTACCATACTGTCGGAACTTAATTTGCTGATCCTAATATGTCATAGGCGAGAACAACCTGTCTTTTATCGAGACCTCCGCGCTCGACGCCAGCAACGTAGAACTCGCCTTCCAGAACATCCTAACTGGTACGAAAATGCAGAGCTCCAAGAGAACTATTGCTTGAGACGGAGGCTAACCTGTGTTTCGCAAATCCTTTTTAGAAATCTATCGCATCGTATCCAGCAAAGCCCTCGACAATGGCGACCCCACACAAAACCCCATCGGCGAACGCAAGGTCCTGGAGATCAGCAAATCCGCCGATGCCGACATGAAGCAGGGCAAATGTTGCTAGGAGGAAGGATTCACCACATCTCATGTGCTCATTTCCTTAGCTACTCAAACCCTTTTCCCAGGCTTTGTTTCTGTCAACCTTCCAACATCCCCACGAAGTTGTTACCGCATACCAAGATTCTATAGACCAAGAGAACCAGAACAACACAATACTCAACCACCGATGACGGTATGAAAGAAACGAGACGAGATACGCGCACCATATGTGGAAAGTTCCCTTCTCTTTCGTCCCTTAAACCATACTCCCTTCCATCCATCCAGGTCTCAAAGGCTTTTGAAAGTCTACTTTTTTCCCAATAGCCAATAACCCGGTTGCTCTTTCGTTTCCGCCCCCCCCCCCCCCAATTCTCCCTCTTCCTTCCTCCCTGGTCTAGCTAGTTTGATAATGGAATGATATGAATCAAGCCTACTACGGGAGGGGAGGAGAGGTATCCAATCCAATTTGAATGTGTTTTTTTCTTTTTTTTTTTCTTCTTCTTTCTTTTCCTCTTGTCAATGAAATGGCCAGCTGTTGTTCTTTCCACTCTCTTTTCCTTCCTTGCCCCTCTCTTTTTCCCCTTTCTCTTTTCTTGTCACATAACTAATAAATTTTTTTTCCCGCCCCTCCTTCCATCTCCCTCCTTCTTCTTCTCTTTCATTCAACCGTTTTTCTTTTCCTTCCCCACCCCCCTTAATAAATAAATAAATAAACAAACAAACAAACAAACAAACAAAACAAAACTTGAAACAAAAAAACAAAATATATATATATTTGTAAATGATAAATAAATAAAAAAAACTAATTAAACTCTTTAAATTTGATAAATATTCCCCCGTTTGTTGTTTGTTACTACCTACTACGGTTACCCTGGGGGGGTGGGGGGGTGAGGGTGAGTAATGTCCACGCGTAAGTTGCCATACGTACGTTCCGTACATGTACGTACAAAAAGTCTTGTTCTTGTCTGTCTATTCACGCTAACTGACGTGACTTTAACCAACCCGACAACCGGGGCTTTTTTTTAACCCCAGCGCAAGAGAAAAACAGCATTTTGGAAAAAAAAAAAAACCTTTTTTTTAATTTAATTTAATTTAATCTAATCTGCTTCTTCTTTATTGGACAAAAGATGGGAGTTGGTTTTTTTTTTTTTTTATTCTTTTATTTTTTTTATTTTTTTTTTGCTTTCAATATATATATATATATAATTTTAAATTTTTTTTTTTTAGGCCTGTAAAATGAGACAGAACCGTGATCTCGATTGTTGGGAAGGAATATACAACCTGCCCCTCCCCCCTCCCCCTCCCCCTCCTGCCCATTCCATTCCATTCCATTCCATTCCTTTCCTTTCCTTTCCTTTCCCTCCCTCCCTCCCTCCCACCCCCGCTCAAATTAAAAAAAATATATATATATATATATATTCCTAGGACAAAAGAAAGGAAAGAAAGAGTATAGTTGTACATATATATATATATAAATCGTAATCAAATAAACCAAAAAAAAAAAAAAAACAAAAAAACAAATAACAAATAACAAACAGATAGTAGTAGTTGTGGTAATGGGTAATAATATATATATATGCGCGCGCACGTTGTGTGTGTGTGTGTGTGTGTGTGTGTATATATCATTATTATTGTCATTATTATTATTATTATTATTATTATTATGAGTGAGCGAAAGAAAAGAAAGGGAAAAAAAAAAAAAAAAGAAAAAAAGCGCTGGCCTCGAGCCCCTACCCGGTTTTTTTTTTTTTTTTCTCTCTTTGTGGCCCTTGGAAAAATTCAAAATAAAAATAAAAATAAAAATACCCCACCACCCTGCTTTTTTTTTTTTTGTTTTTGTTTTTTGTTTTTCCTTAGGGAAGTAGAGAGAGTAAATGGGAAGGAAAGAGAGAAAAAAGAATTGCAAAAGCGAAAATGAAATCGAGGGGAGTTTTTGTTGCTCTTTTTTTTTTTTTTTTTTTCCTTCCCTTTTTCGGTTTTGTTAAGATTAAAAAGGAGAAAAAAAAATTAAAAAGTGTTAGATGAAGTTTTTTTGTTTTTTATTTTTTTTTTTAGTTAAATATATGCACAAGTAGTAACGTTAGGTCGTATTCCTCTTTGTTTTGCCTGTGTATCCCATTGTGTCCGGAAGGTTCATGTCGGGGAGATTAGAAAATAGAGAAAAAAGGCGAGTTGCGGAAGGAATATCCAGACTGCTAAGCAATCCCACATGCCCCCTGTTTAATCAAGCCTTTAACTTCCTAGCCGCATTGACCGCCAACTTGTCTGCTTGCACATTCCCCTCAACTGCTGCATGGCCCTTGATCCACTCAAATGCAGTCTTGACGCCAACCTGCTCTCTGCCCTCTATTTTAACTAGAATCGCCTCGACGAGATCTTGGTTCTCGACTGGCTTGTTGAGGGAGGTGCGCCAGTTGTTGCGACGCCAGTTGATGTACCACTTGGTGACGCAGTCGATGGCGTAGCTGCTGTCGGTGAAGATGCGGACTTCGCGGTGGAGAGGGGCAATTTCGATGGCTCGGAGGATCGCGGTGAGTTCAGCGCGTTGGTTGGTTTGTCGGGGACCAGCAAGAGGTTCAGAGACGTTTCTGGAGAGAGAGAGAGAGAGAGGAGGATAGGTGTAAACAGGGTGTTTCGATAGCTGTCAGTAGGGCAGTCTTACCTGGAATCATCTTCTCCAAAATAAACACCAACGCCAGCGGAGGCACCGTATTTGCCATTCCCGAGACTACTGCCGTCAGTGTATATCCTCAGCACCCCTCCCTTCGTTTGTGTTGGCTTCATTTTCGCCCTCTTCTGCGGGTCTAGCTTCGACTCTACAGCGTCTGGGCCGATGTCAATGTCGACAGCACTATAGCCTTCCTCTGAGCTCGAGTCCAAAGGCTCTACGAACTGCGCCTTGCACTCGCCCAGCATGCTGCTGATGGCTGGGTCAGATGTCTTTTGCTTCTTCGGTGCTCGGCTGACCTCTTTGACTATATCTCGACCCCCTGCTATTTCCTCTGTCTTGGGTTTTGGGTTCGTCCCTGGATTCGTGCTTCCGTTCACATCATTATTCGCCACATACGCCTCCGCCTCGGCGCGATTTGTAAAGCATCTGTGCTTCGGCTTTGTCCACCCAATAATCTGCTTCTGAGCCGAAGTCCAATCCGTGTAAACCCCTGGGATGCGGCCGTTGCGCACGCCGTAGAACTTGGGCTGATACGTTGAAGAGTCGGGATTTTGGGTTGGATCGTCTCCGCCAAGGAACTTTTCTGCATCGATCAGAGAGGCAAAGGATTTGACTGTGAATGGCAAAATGGTTAGCCTGGCGCCCGCACAATACTATGTAATATAATGTAAACGTTGTTGTTGTTGTTGTTGTTGTTGAGACCCACAGGTAGCTCCTTTGAAGCCTTTGATCTGATCCAAGCACTCCTTCCAGTTGAGGTATATCCCAGGCTTGTGGCCAACCCTCACAGAATAAAACTTCGATTCCATGCTTCGCTTCCGCTTCGACCCTATAGAGGAGGTTGTGCCAGTGGGAGAAGGGGATTCTCTAGACGCTGCATCGAGCATTTTGTCAAGCTTGTTGATGCCGAGGCGAGCTCTTGACACTCCGGATTTCATCTGCAACAGGGGGCTGCTGCTGCTGGGTAGATGGGGCCTATTTGGCAATCTGATCCACCGATATGGTAGGATGTGGTATGGTCTTCGAGTGCAGACAAACGGCGGGGGCTGTAAGGACGCAAGCGCAACTCTGTAGCGTGGACGGGGAATACTGGCTATTTGTATTGCTCGCACCGTAGAGTGGCTCGGTAGTCGTGTTGTTAATTACTAGACTCACAGTGTTGGGGAGCAGCTGGTGTGCATCTGGGGGAAAATGGATCAGAACCGCGATCTTCGGTAGGGCAGAGTTTCCCGAATTTTATCAACTTGGGTGTGTGGGGAGGGGGAGGGGGAGGGGGGGGATCCGTTGGCTTTACAAATTACTTACCCTAGCAGCGCAGGCGTAGCGTTGTTGACTGTGCCCCTCACGTATGGGAAGCCGCGGACGGGTGGTCATTCTGAAAGAACCTCGTCGTTTGGGGGATACTGGTAAGGGGGTGGTGGGTGAAGGTTCGTTGTTGGGGGTTGGGCGGGGCAAAATGTCGCAAGAGCCAAAAGCAAGCAAGCAAGGTACGGAGGGAGGTGGAGGACGTGTAGTATGGTCGCAGGTGCAGAGTACAATATAGTCTGGACACTCCCTCCACACACACCAGCAAAGCGGCATCAGGTCGCTACTGCCAGCCGTCCAGCCAGTGTGCGCTGCTGGGGGCGTGCACAGCGCGTTTGCCTGCTGGTGCGTGGCTTGCAAAGAGAAGCTCTGGGCGTTGTTGAGCCGTTTGCAGAGGAATGAGTGTATGAGTGTATGTGCTGTGCCGAAGACTGTGCAGTATTCTACGATAGACACACTGTATGTACATGTACATGTACAATACGGTACAAAGATGTATGTATCCATCCACATGTAAGTACTCTGTGCGTGCTCCGTACATTGCATGTACATGTACATGTACATGTACATACAGACTCGGTACATAGGTGCATATGGACGTACGTGCAGAGAGGAGAGAGAGTCGTGGCTGCCGGAGCGGTATGGGCAGATGGGATGGGGAAGACGGGCATAGAGCATCAGCATCATCATCATCACGATCAGCACAGTGGAGGGAGCAGCAGAGCAGCAGAGCAGCAGAGCAGCAGAGCAGCGTGGGTCAGAGTTTTTCAGCAGCCCCCCACAGCACCGAACTCGCCTGTCGCTGCGCCTGCAGGGCTCATCCCTGGGTGCGTTTCTGGCGCATACTGGAGCCTTCCCGTGGTCAACCCCCCCATCCATCCAACCCCCTCCCTCAACACCCCCCCCTCCTCAACACCCCCCCTCCTCAACACCCCCCCCCCAAGACCCCCAAAAACAAAGCCCCATCTCGGCACACCACCACCACCACCACCACCACCACCACCCACAAACACCACTGCTGCTGTCGTGGAAAAGGAGGAAACACACACACTGCCCCACCGTGCTCGTGACCCCCATAGGCCCCGTCTCTGCCTGTCCGTGGAGAGGATGGGATACGAGCGCGAATAAAAAAGGCGATTCTACGCGGAGTGGATCGAGGCTGCGCCCAACCTGCTGTCCCTCCCCTGAGAGTCGCGCTGGTCAGGGGTGGGTTGCACTTGCTCAGGACCTTCTTCGCCGGGTACGGGTGCGATTGTTTGAGGTGACAGCCAAGATTGCAATGCACCCTCCGGCGGCTGATTTGATGGTTTGATGATTTGATGGGGTCTCCCGCTGGTGACGAAGGCTTTTTCTACTGGCGGGATTTCGTCGAGCAAACCACCGCTCGCCATCGACGACTCGGAGTGGGTCTGGTCGGTCGAGAAGCGGCTTCCACCAAGCCTCTTCCGTCGCAAAAGAGTCTCGTGTAGAAGTAATTGATTGGAATGTGCGGAGTAGTAGATGGCGCGGGGCGCCGCGGTTCGGAGTACAGTATACAATATACACTATCCAATATCCAATATCCAGTAACCAATCCTGCACGTAGTATGTGCGCAGCGGGTACGGTATTGCGCGGGGAACGGAGGAATAGAGTGCTCCGTACAAAATACAATATACGACCGTCGACCGTCTGGCGTGGGGTTCTTGCCCCCCCACTTCTCCCCCACTTTTGCTGGGTCCATTGGTGCGAGATCTCGGGTCAACTCTGCCGAGCGAGATCGACTGGAGCAGTGCCACCGACCGTCTCCAACTGTCTCCTCCAACTGTCTCCTCCAACTGTCTCTCCAACAGACTCGTTGCCCGGGGGCAGGTGCAGCGTTGGGAAGCGCTGGTGGTCCGGAGGCTTGCTCTGGAGCACGGCTCTGTCTTGTGTCCTGCGCACTGCTTGATCGCTGAGGTCTAATTCATAATGGCGAGGCTCTTGACCATGGAGGAGGGTACGTAAAGCCGCGAGACTTGTGCCTCGACACTTGTGGCCTGCACCCGCACCGCCCTGTATCGCCCGTGTAGACTGATAATGGTGGAAAGTTGCGAGGCACAATACTCTGGACAGCTGCTGGGTGGTCCTCTACGGCAACGTTTACGATGTTCGCCCTCAACTCCACTCTCTTTCCCAGTGCTGTGTCCTGTTCCAGTGCTCGGTCTTATTCTCATCGCTGCCATAGGTGACAGATTTCCTTCCACGCCACCCCGGGGGTTCGAAGGCTATTCTCCAGCTCGCTGGGCGAGATGCTACGAGGGACTATGATCCACTTCACCCGCCAGGCACGCTGGAGAGCGGCCTCGAGCCGGAGGCTAAACTTGGTAGAATTGACCCTTCGTCGCCGTCGAGGCAGGAGGAACCCCCACTTGTGGGTGCCTCGGGGGGACCGGTACCGTTGGACACGCTCCTGAACTTGGACGACATAGAAGAGGCTGCGAAGAGGCAAATTAGCTACAAGGCTTGGGCGTATTACTACTCCGCCGCCGACGATCTGATATCAAAACGCCTGAACAACGAGGCGTACCGTGCAATTCTCCTTCGGCCACGGATATTTGTTGATGTTGAGAAATGCGACATCTCCACCCGCCTCCTGGGTCACAAAGTCAGCCTCCCAGTCTATGTATCCTCCGCGGCAGCGGCTAGATTAGCTCACCCAACTGGGGAAGCCGGCATTGCACAAGCGTGTGGGAAATTTGGTGCAATGCAGCTCATCTCCAACAATGCCTCTATGTCCCCCGAGCAAATTGTCAAAGACGCCATGCCAGGCCAGGTGTTCGGCTTCCAGTTATATATACAGACCGACCGGAGGAAGAGCGAAGCAATGCTGGCCCGGGTTGATAAGCTATCCGACAGGATCAAGTTCATCTGCCTCACACTAGATGCACCTGCACCGGGCAATCGAGAGCATGACGAGCGAGCCGCAAATACAGGCACCATACTCTCCGTTACTTCTATTGCACATACCGACAGCCCGCCGTCCATCCCCGAAAAGCCAACTAGTATCGCCGACCAGCTCTTTGCCGGCACTGCCCGGAACTTGACCTGGGAGGCCACCCTCCCCTGGCTCTCTGCCCGCACGACCCTCCCCATAATCCTCAAAGGCATCCAAACCCACGAAGACGCCCGCCTCGCCTCCCTCCACGCCCCCCTAATCCGCGGCATAATCCTTTCCAACCACGGTGGCCGAGAGCTGGACACCGCGCCACCGGCCGTACACACCCTCCTCGAGACCCGGAAATACTGTCCCGAAGTGTTTGACAAGCTAGAAGTTTGGGTGGACGGTGGCGTCAGACGGGGAACCGACGTTGTGAAGGCCATGTGTTTAGGCGCTAGCGGTGTGGGCATTGGAAGGGCTGGTTTATGGGGTTTGGCCGCTGGGGGCCCGCATGGCGTCGAGAGGACATTGGAGAGTACGTTCTGTTACTGATATTTTTTTTTTAATGAATATATATATATGTCCCAAAACTCCGCTAACCCGTCCCCTCTCTCCCACGCTCGCACGCAGTTCTTAAACTAGAAATCAAAACCTGCATGCGCCTCCTAGGCGTAACCTCCCTCGCTGAACTTGGTCCCAAATACGTAAGCCCCCCCTTTCCTTCCCCTCCCTCCCCCCTTAGGGCTTAATAGGGCATAACTGGTGCCTAACCCCAACCTTCCTCCATCCTTATTCATTTTACTTGAATTAAAATTTGTTTTTCATAGGTTAACACAAGAGCCATCGACCACCTCATCTACAACGACAATGATTCCACTGGACTCGAGAAGAGACCTCTCTGGGTACATGCGAAATTGTGATTGGCGGGACTTTTTTTATTTTTTATTTTTTTTTTGTCTTGCCTTGTCTTGGTCTTCTTTTACCTTAATCTGGTGTGTGGGTAGGGTGGTGACGGTAGAATGTCGAGTTTGTGATTCGTACAACCGGTAGTCCAGACGTGCTTGTAGAGTGGCTCTTGGTCCACACAAAAGGTGAAAGGCGGGAGAAACATAAATTATAAAATTTTATCTATTTTAGATAATGTGGCAGCTTTGCCTGCTTGGGGACGAGGATGGGGAGGGCTTCAGGGTGGGAAAATATCCCTTGCAGAAAGACGGCACGCTGGTCATTCCTCTCCTTGGATCGAAATGTAAAAACGGCCTCTTCAATTTATTAGCCTAGGCTAGACGGCCCTCTCTTCCCATAAAAAACATTTTGCTCATTAGTACTTTTTGAGTCATCAGGGCCCTTCCCGGCGCCATAGGGATGCGGCGGTAGAGGGACGGGGGAAAAAACAATCAGCAAAATAGCCACCTAAGAAAGGTAAACAAAAACCCATTCCTCTAGGAAAGCGCCTGATCTTCTGATCATGTTCGGAAGCGACGGTAGTCGCTCGCATCCTACCCGATAATCTGTTTATGTGCTATCCAAGGAAGAAACGAGTACGGGGAAGAAACAAAGGGAAAAACCTTGTGACTCTACATCTTGGTTGGTAGGGGAAGAAGAATGAAATGTCTAAGGCCTAGCACTCCACTGCCCTAGGAATATATAGGAGAAGAGGAGGCTTGTAAGAGCTGTGTGTGTACAAACGGTGGGGGAAAGGAGTTATTCACATGGTCAGAGGGAAAAAGACGGCAACCGCAATGAGCCAAATTGTCAACCATCCATAGGCTCTCAAAGTTATCTAGAGTTCATTTGTTCCTGGACTTTGGTTGGCTCGCTATGGACGCGAGGTTCTACAAGACCTCGACAACGCGCCTAGGGTTATCGTCTTGGGTGTAGAAATATAGCTTCGAAGCAACATCCCAGGCCTGTGGGACACAGTTCTTAAGCATGGCCACGAGCATAATGACCAATAGGGGGATCTGTGAGCCCGAGAAGTAAGCGTATGCATCGAATTTTTGAGAGTGGCGGGAATGAAAAAACGTACCCAGATGAAGAACAAATTACGGTCACTCCTGATCTTCTTCAGCTTTCTTGCGTGAGCAGCCCGAAGCTCCTCCTGTGCTTCTTTCGTTATAGTTCCACCGCCAATCCTCAACTCAATAATGGGACTCGAGCGGCCACCAGAAGAAGAGCCCACAGTGGTTTGTCGGTCGAAGGATTCGGCGCATTTTTGATCGGCGAATGCGTCTACTGCAGCTTGAGCGACATGGGATGTTTTCTTGTCTGTCGTCTCCGATCCGCACTGTGGGTAGATTTCCTCATACGCAGGAGGCGCTGATGGTACGGAGAAGAGCTCCCACCATCGATAGTCACCTTCTTTGGTTGTCTGAGTCTCTGAGCCTGGCGGTCTACCGGATCGTGAGGGGTTTCGGAGTGGGACTAGTGAATTTAATCGGCCCATGCTATTGCCGAGATAGTTCTGGTAATCGGGTAGGGTAGGCATAGGCGGAATCTGCGGAAGGTTTGGAAGGTTTGGAAGATTCCAAAGTTGCTGTAAATGCTGGAAGTGCGTTGCCAACTGCTGTCTCCATGCGACCATAGCGGGCGTGGCTGCACCGTCACGCTGGGGCTGTGGCACACCGCGCGATGGGTCGCCTCCCATTTTGGGGGCATCGGTGGATATTGATATACGTCGACTGCTTCGCTTCGGTCGCATCCAAAGCTCGGAATCGCTGATGGGATCGATTTCATCGTCGTCACTACTCTCTCCATGTTCATCGCTACTATCCACTGCGCTACCTCCAAATCCACTTGTGGTTGTAGCCGCGGCCGCAGCGTGGGTGGCTTCCCAGAGTGAGCTTAAGGACGCTGCACTGCTTACCCTGCTCCTGGAGGACCCGCCACTGCGACGTTTGGGGTGGTGTTCTAGTCTGCGCGTAGATGCCAACACTTCCTCAGATGCTGCAAGATCTGCAGCTGTACGCCCGCGTAGAGTTCGTATATCCGGATCTGCACCGCTTAGAACAAGCCGTCGAACAATCTGGGGGTGGTTGCGCATCACGGCGTAATGCATTGGGGTGTAGCCGCCCCTGTCGCGAGGTTCGGGATTCGCCCCGCGCGCGAGCAATGCAGCTACGAATCGGTAAAATCCCAGCGAGCAGGCCAAGTGAAGCATAGTTTGACCAGATCCTCGCCGTAGGTTCAAGCGCGCTTGATTTGGGCTATCATCCAGATCAATCAGGTCCAGACACTTTAATAGCGCGGATTCAAGGTCCATGAATCCAAGTACAGATGCATCAAATGCCGATGTAGAGCGCTGTTGGCCTCCCACTGATGAGGAGCCACCGCCTGCCGCGCTCCAGGGGTCACCGCCTGATGATCCTACAATCCGTCTGGCAATGTCGCGTACATCTTCCCGTTTGCCCGTCATTTTTTGACCTAAAACCGATAGCGCTAGCCTAAGCAATTGTTGCTCGTCATCGTCGACGTACTTGAATAGCACATGTTGCTTTGGAATGGGCACAGGGGGGTATGTGCGCATCGGTTGCTGATCATGCTTGAAAGTGACTGCAACGGTTCCAGCGTGCAATGCGGGGGGTAAGAGACACACCAGCGAAGTGTCACCCCAGTATGTGGTCGTCGTTGCAAGATTGTCCCCAAAGAATACTTCTAGTCCCTGGCAGAAACCACTCCCGAGACATGTTACTTCAACCCCCCCAGCTTTGGGACCTTCATTAGGTATGAGTTTGTGGATAACCGGTGGGCGGTGGGGGTTTAGAGCCAATGGCAGCCCGTACAACCCATTTGCAACTTGTTGCGCCATCTGCGCCTGCGCCTGTTGATACAATTGTGAGGTGTTATTTCGCTGGCCAATACTGGGACTGGGAACTCGACTTGGATGGGTTGAACTTGAGGCGGAGAATAATGAATGCATTGGAAGATTTTCCATGCTCTGTGAGCGGTGAGCCGGAGTGCGTGGACCGTGATCATTACTGTTAGGAGTGGGCGGGCCTGTGTGGAATTGAGGTGGGTTTGGTGGAGGTTGAGTATACGAATTCTCAGTGGGGAGATTGTATCGATTCGGGAAATATGGTGATGTAGCAGATGAAGGCGTCGTGTTTGATTGCATAGTATGCGCAACGCCATGTGGGACCGTTTGCGTCTCAAGCCTTGTCATCGCAAGACCCGTTGGCACTTTTCCAGAAGAACTGGATTTTCTCTTCTTAGCGGAAGGGCCTGAAGGACCGGAAGTTGAGGCTTGCCGGGATAGATTTCTCGGCGTATGTGATAGCGAGTAAGCCTGTGGTGCTGTGTACGGTGTGGGCATTGGAGGGAATTGTTGTGGGAAAGTCTGCGGCAAGCTCTGCAGGTCGGAAGTAGAATAGGAGAGCCTGAATTGGGGCATACTAGTCGAATCCTCTGGAGAGACCCTGAAACCCTGACCATTTGAGAATACTCTGGAATCAGGTGGTAGATGGATAGAGTCGGGTGGATTGGCCACTGGCTGTGGGGCCGCTGGCTGTGGAGGCGCTAATTGTGGGGGCGTTGATCGTGAGGGTGTTGATTGTGGAGGCGCGTGTGTTTTATGGTCATCCGTTATCATGATGGACGGTGTGATGGCTTGTGCAACAACGCTATCTTTATGATCTTTGATTGTAAATATGACCCTGTTGGGAGTTGGTTAGTTTAGGAAGTCATCAGGTTTAAGGATACTAACTGGAAACCAAGCTTCTCGCCCTGATGCCGACAGTAGCACGCAATCCGCATTGGGGCTTCGACCTGCATCGCGCCTTCCGGGACCGGAGAAGGGGTCACTTCATCACCTGGTTGAATGGATACCTCTTTTGTAGGTAGTTGCCAGTCCCTAACCTCGCGAGTGTTGAATACTATGACGCGCTTTTGCTCGTCCCTATTCCAGGCTTCCTCATCTTCTACCTTCTTCACCTTTTTGCGGGAGGCCCGCTTTCTTTCCCGGATCATGCAATTGGTACAGATTTTAACCTCGCCACCGTTCAATGGCTTACTTTCTTCATCGTCTGACAAATCTGACTGTCCATCTTGCGGTGGAGAACGACTGACTCTCTCCCGTTTGATTTCAACCCCTGCAGCACGAGCAAGAGCCCGCATTCGGCATTCCGGATTTTGCATAGCGCTTGTACATACCAACGTGGTATGTAGCTCTAAGGCGTCTGGTGTTCGGGAGGGACGCGGTTTCTCCATTAGTTTTGACTTGGAGATCGTGTGTGGTGGAAGACGAAGCTTTGTTACGCCAGCAGGAATGGGATATAAAGTGATTGTGATAAATATCTGAGTCTCCACTCTAGATTTGAGCGGTATTGGATGAATTATAAGTCTGGGGGTAACGTCACGTCTAGAGAGCGACTTTGCTAGCGAAAATGGTGATGCGAGGCTATTCTGCGGAGTCGATGGTGGCTGTATCTCCGAGTTCGGGTTTAAGGCACCAGGATCCGTGGGATCAAAGGTTGTGGGCCACATTGGATCTTGAGATAATTCTCCGAGTGTCGGACCGCCACCGAATTCTGCCTCATGATCTGGACAGGGCGAATGATTTTTAAATATGGCTGACGGTGAAGCCTCGTGGCTCACCGTCATTGCTGAGGACAAAGGGGAGCCCTCGCGCACGCCATAAGGGGCGAATGCTCCTCCGGGAGAACCGGGTTTCCGGCGCTGGCATGCGATTAGCGTGGAAATGGTACTTGGGCTTGACGGCGGACCTACCATTGCGGATTGGCTGTCTAGGTGATATCTATCGCTTGTTTGCGAATGTTTTCGGCTGGAGAAGTCAGAATATGATACTCTGGCATGGTGGTTACCAGTTGCCCCAAAGGCATTGGGACTGCTCGCTGCGCTATCGAAATCGAAGTGGTTCTCCATATCCCTATTGCTCATCTCGACATCGGCATTCATAGTCAATAGGCCGTTTGGCCCACCAATAGAAATATCGCTAAAGTCAGAATAACCTGCAAAAACAGGCTCATCACCACCCATTGTAGGCTGGCCGAACAGGTCAGTATCTTCGACCATCTTAGCTTCGGCTGCAGCGGGCGTTGAGTGGGACGAGTTTGATGACGATTTGCGCTCATGATGCCTTGAAGAATCCGACAATGAGTCCTGTAAAGAGCTTGTGGGGGACGAATACGGGGCAGAGGTAGGGCGACAGTTATCACCATCGTGCGGCAAAGGGTTTGAGGTCGTCTTCGGCGAAAAAGCAGCCGAGGGCATATATGCCGGTGCCTGCAGCAAGCCGTCGAAGCCCATAGCTGTGTCGAGCATATCATCCAGTACGTTGGAGCTAGCCGGTGTAGCGCTGGGAATGAAGAATTCTATATCGTTATCCTGTAGAATTTCCATGTTGTCCGTATCGAGGATCACCGGTGAGCTGCAGTCTCCGTAAAACATGGAACCCTCAGTAGGCCCCATTGCGATACAATATCACAGGCCCCGAGGTGTGATGGTTATGTTGTCTCGCGACCCCGGTGCACTCAAGCTCCCGCCAACTAGTACTTGAGAACTGAATATAACCGTCTTGTCGGTATGGCTCCGAGAGTCTGACAATTCAAAGGATATATAGGTATATATATGAGCTATACGCCCATGATCGGTATCGCCAGGCAAGAGTCGAGGGAGAGTGCCGATCAATGGGTGGACTAAGTTATAACGGATCGGACGCTGGGAGCTGGACAAACGAAGGATTAATTGTGCGTGGAATAGGATTCTGTTCAGCGTCGTAAGAAGGTGCCAGAGGTCGAAAGCGATCGGGGGGAGGGGTAAGAGGGAGAAATGAAGGGGGAGAGGAAGAGGGTGTTGGTAGTTTATAGGCAGTGTGCAAGTTGAAGGTGATGCGCGGCTGATGAGGTTCACTTTCTAGTGGATTGCAGTTACGACCACTCCCGGCCGGCCACCAGCAACCAGACGGGGGGTCGAATTCCCCAAAAACCCTTTGGGGAGGCAGCTGTGGCCTCTCTACTCCGTTTGGGCGGCAATGGACACCACATTGGGTGGGAATAGCCCCACTGTATTTCTCAAAGACGCAAGTTGGGGATATCTACTACGCCAGGTACTTCTATCAGTGCGTGCTCCCCGACGACCCCGCAGACTGGAAGCGAAGCTATTTCAACGCTGCCCAACGATGCCCCGGATCCGTTTTTCTTCGCCGTACTCCTTGGGCTCCATATATCGGCGCGGGGGTGAAGGTGTCTTTCTGCTGCCATTATATACAAATACGATACGCTAGCGGCGATCAGTGCCTGCCTGACAATACACTTTCGTGGTGATTCATACATCTAGCTAGCTGCTCTGATATCCCTCGAAGTCGTCACCCACCCTGGACCCACCACGCGGCCACGCGCCCACGCGCCCATGCCTCGGTGGCCGAAATGCTACCACTCGAGCCAGTTCAACGACCACAATCGACAAAAACTCTCGGGGGATACTGATGGAATGGATATGCACAATGGTAACATCGTGCTGGGCTGCGCTCCGACCCTCGCCTAATCGTTCGTCACCGTTAGTTGGTGGCTTCGGGCCGTTTAGAAACAACATTTGATCCTCCGATGTGTCGAGTCCTGCGCAAGGAAGCCCTGGCCTGCATACGCCTCCCCCCACCCAGAGCCAGCTGCCTAATATAACCATTCAGGACCGAGTATACATCAGCTTGTCGCCACTGTTTCTACTGTCTAGGGGCTGTGGCCACTCTTTGGGCTTGCGTGCCTGAAGGGTTTTTATGCCCATGCAACGCAGCTTCCTTGTTATCGGAGTAGCCTGGCAGTCTACAGATATGGCTTGCTTTTGAGTATGTCTTTCAGTTGTATTTATGGCATGAGTGGCAAGGGTAGTGATAGGGCGTTAGATAGTGGAAGTTTCAGGGGTCTGGACGAATGATTGTTGTGTCGATACGGACTAGTATTTTTCAACGTCTATAGAAATATCAAATGCGAGGGGGGTTTTATTGAGACGATTGAGACGATTGAGACTATTGAGACGGTGGTTTTTGATTTCTCATCTCCAAATCGCCGTCGTTTGTGGCGAAACAGCTAGTCTATCCCTCCTATCCAAATAGCAAGCTAAATAGGACCCTCCCCTCCAAAAGACAACATGCCCCCAAATACCCCGGCCTGATCTCAACCACCAAACAGAGAGCCAGGTCCTTACATTTGCCCGCCCTCGTCGCTGACTCTATCCCGACTGCGGCCACTACCCTCGGTACTAACTAAAATTCTCTGCAACCATACCGTCTGACAGGCTCGTAATAACTATAGCATAATATCCAGAGGTGCTCCCCATTTCCTAGGATAGTCCTGGGTTATGGTAGTGGATCCCGGGGATTTATGGCTGATGCCTCTATCCTGTTGGCGGGTTTCCTCGAAATGGACTCTGGATTCTCGGGCGCGCCCCCGGGGAAACGATACGACGCCCGGGAAACGACACGGCAGTTTGTGCCCTCAACTCCCAGAGTTCTTCACCGAGTGGAGAGATATGTTTGGTGGTTGACTGGCGGACCTCGCAGTGGGTTTTGCGATCTATCAAGTTCTGGCCGGTTTCCAAGTCGGATTGAATCTTGTCCAGCTTCAGTTCCTCCCGCTCGAGCATCACCTCCTGGATCTCCAGCCTGATGACGTGTCCCTCGTATCTTTTTTCTAGTGAACCGTCCGAAAGGCTTTCGTTTTGGGTCCTGCTGACTCGTTTTGGTGTTCAAACACTGCTCTTCGATAGCTACAATTGACGAAAACCCCGTATCATTCCTAGTTACTCTTCCCATGGGATGCGGCTATACTCCCTGCTCCGAAGAAAAAATTAAAATCCACGAGCGAAAAATAGCCAAATATCTACCAACCGGAACAGCCAAAGTTGAAACTTATTCGGAATTTAGGGCTAGCTCCTGACCGGACCCCCCTTCTATGCAAGTGGAGATCTTCCTCCGAGAAGTAGTTGATGTTCTATCTTATAGATTTGTCGTCGTAACTAATCTCAAAGCTGGCGTTAGTGTTATGGGCAAGGATCTAGTGGGTTAGTAGCAGGCTCTTACCCCCTACCCTCCCAACCGCACTGCATATAAAAACTTACTGCTGATGCTCCACTGCATCAGCAAATTCCATGCTATCATCGTCATCATCATCGGTGCTATCAATATCTGTTTGTCTGTTCCCCAGGTTCCCATCCTATATGCTGTCTAGGAGAGCCTCAAAGGCTGCTGTCAGTTCAGACGTGACATCTAGGCGCTGTTGTAGCATTTCTCTTGCCGTCAAGCCATCTCTACCTGTAGCATCGATATCTAGGTCTTCTAAATTTGCTCCGGTGAGTGTCTTCATAGTCGTAAGATCACCTCTCTCCGCCGCCCTGTGTAAAGCCGTGCAACCAGTCACCAATGTGAGCTTCCAATTCGCGCCATGGTCTAGGAGAAGGCCAAGGACCTCGTGGCTATTGCAGTCAATAGAATTGAGAAGCGCCGTCCAGCCGTTGTTGTCCTGACTGTCAATATAAGCTCCTTTGTTTAATAGGAATGCTGCACTTCTTGGATTACTGCTTAAAGCTGCCCAGCCTAATGGAGCGATTCCGTCAAGGTCCCAAGCGTTGATGTCCGCCCCTAAGTCCAGGAGAGGCTCTAGATACTGGGGATTGTCTTGGTATGCGGCAGCGTGATGCATTGCAGTCTGTTCCCAATTTGTTCGCTGGTCAACGTTTGAACCAGCTGTGAGGAGAGGAATTATGCACCCAGGAGATTTGGGTCTCGTGGCGAAATGGAGCGGTGCCATATCGGATACAGAAGCAAGGTTGGGATTCGCTCCGTTTCTCAATAGTATTTGCAGAGCCATTAGGTCACCCCGTGAGGCAGCCCATGACATAGCAGTTCTGCCATTTGAGTCGACGCTGTCGATCATTGCTATTGGGGCTCGTTGTATCTCCGCATCTAGGTCTCCCTCCTTTAAACCTAATACAATTTCGTGTAGGATGGTAAATTGGCGCCTTTCCAAACTCTCTGTATCGTTAAATATGGAGCGAAGGTCCATCTCTCCAGCTGGGTCCACGTCTTTGCTAAGGATACGGGTCCATGCGACGTCCACAGCACTGACTTGGGTTTTATCTTCCAAGTATGGGTCAGCCTTGACGGAGAGCAGAAACTTACACATTTCCACTTGGTCATAGTCAGCCGCGGCCTAGAAACCCGTAAGCCATTGGGGCTCTAATACTCCCATGTCTTTTGGGGGAATGTGATAGGGGCTAAGCCAAGGTATTGCATAATTCATTTCCCAAATCATCTCGAGTTTCTATTTCTGTCGGAAAGTCACTGGGAAACCGTGGTGCTTTTGCGAGTCGCAATACCTGGGAGCCCCAATTTTAACGAAAGAATCTAGGATAATTTACCTGTAGAGCAGAAACGCCTGAATCAAACCTTACGTCATGTGGCGACGCAAGACCTCTTTGGAATAAATATTTCATGCCATCGATGTCGCCGCGGGAAGCGTAACTAAAGACCTTTGAACTTGGTGATACTGCTCTGGGCATCCTCAATGAAGCTACCGGTCCATCTAGTGGCATGAAGTGCACCATCAATGATATCATCCGCTTCAGGGCCCACGTGGGAAAGTAGTAGGATATTTGGGTTGATGGGACCGCCCGCTGGTGGCAAGAACGTTCAGTGCATGGGGGAGTATTGATAGGGAGACCAGAGAACCCCAAAAACAATGATCCGATGATCTGTTCCAACATTCGGGGAGTTTGGAATTGATGGCGTTTATGGCAAATGCAGGAGCAGCCGGGTCGGCATGGAGTTCTCCAGTTGTGTGAGGTTCGAACGCGAACTGCACTGATAGTACTGATCTGGGTCGAGCCCTGTCCTCCAGTTCCTTCATATCCAAATATTTGTGATGGTTTTTGTGTTATGGCAACGCTGCCTTCGGTCGTACGCCCGTCAGTCAGTAGTGCCTGTCGGGGTGCCTCGATTATATGCTGCGTTTTGTCTTGGGTACTGGAAAATACTCTGAATTCAGAGAAGTCTTCACATAACTGCTCTAGTTGCTGCCTTGTTTCAGATTGAAATCGCTGGTTTTCCGTTACGAGGTCTTTGGTGATGAGCGTGACCTCATCTAGATGATAGCGTACGCCCGAAATGTCAGACCTTTTTCCTTTTCCGTTAACGCTTCAAGACCCTGAAAGAAACTAGAGAGAGTACGTAAGGGGAACTACTTACAAATGAAGCGCCCCCAGCATCACGGCGATGCTAATTATGGTGTCTTTCAGGTCTCCCAGAATCGCCTTCACTCTCGTCCTCTCCTAGAGCCATTTTTGCCTCGCAACCTTAGGCTCTTCACCGGCTGGGGCCGGTTTTGCCAACCGACATTCAATAATCTGGCAAAGTTCGAGGAGTTTCCCCTTTGCATCATCTAGAGACCTAGAGAGAGATAACATGGGCCCTTGTGGCAGGCAGGCTCCTCCATTGCGGGAGCTAAGAATAGTATCGATGTCTCCTAGAACGGCTTGGAAGTCTGCCACTTCCTTTATCAACGCGTGGAATTCACGAGGGGCACTGTGAAGGGCACGAAGCTTCAGGATAGTCCTCGTAATCTCACGAGGAGCTCCGACAATCGCTATCGTGCTTGCTGCAACCGATAATGGATCCATGATGGCTGATGAGCCATCTTGGATTGCCGGGGTCGCGTTCAATACCTCATACTCTTTCCGCCCCCAACTTCTTGGGGATCCGTGTTTTGGATGTATATTGTTCTCCGACGGAACAGTAACAACGACTGACCGGAAACCCGACCCTATGGGAATCGGTCGTGCAAGCACACTCCATCCTATTCTCTGTTAAATACTCATTCGGTACTGAATATCCAAGTTTACGATCTTGAAGATACCCTCATGTCAGACCCATCGAGTGTAACGTCAACAAATGCTGCTGTAGTGCCATGCCGATTGAGATTTGCATATGGACTCCCTAAAAGACAAAATAGTACCCTCTCTATCGTTTACGAAGGATTGCGTGAATAGTCACTGTGGACAATGTTCGGACTCAATTGCGTTGATGGAGCATTGCCCAGGCCAAATCCCCTAAGTATGCTCCAGTCATGCCTCGCAACGCTCTTATCGAATGTATGTTATGATATTTGCTACGGTACTAACCACATAGGGAATTGAATAGAGTTATTTCCGGCCTGCAGACGTGAAGGGAACGAGTGCTAGTTTCGCGGCTAGGGTCTTCTCTTTGGGTTTAGGTTCAGAAGTCCTGGAAGGGGCCACGGCTCAGTGAGCCAGATGGCTGAGCGAGCCACAAAAATGTTTCTATTAAGCTACAAATATATTACATGTGCCCACGATGCCCATGGTTCTTGAGCAATTGAAGCAAACCATTTTGCTGCTTCGCTGAGCTGTGGCCCCTTCTAATTAGCTTTTAAGGTTATTACGATCTCATCAATGACTGTCGATGAGTATTTGTCTTGTTTGCTCGCCCATGGTTTAGATGAGACATGAGACATCGGACCCGCTGGATGCCACGGCGCTGTCCCAGACCATCTATCTACATGGTGCCTGATCCTTTAATCCCCTCGGCTCTATAGAGTCCTCTGCATATTGTATAGAGTGCTCTGTAGAGTGCGAGTTGGGTCGAAGGCGGCAGAACATCGGATGAGTAAGCGTCACGAGCGCTTTCCACACCGTAGTCGTCGCATTCCTCCATCCAGTCACCCCGCCGCCTGTTACCGCTAGTTCAGTCATAAAGTCCTCTCCATCGACTACAAATACCGCCCGCGCCCCTTCCACCTTCTATCTCTCTTTGAATCTAGTCAGAACAAACAGCCGAAGGTCCCTCACTTCCTTTCCGAAAATGAGGTCTAAATTTAAAGACGAGCACCCCTTCGAGAAGCGCAAAGCAGAGGCTGAGCGTATCCGCCAGAAGTACGCCGATCGCATTCCAGTGAGTTATTTACCACCTCCACCCCGTCTCCCACTAGCTGTCTGCCTCTACCAGCTTCCCTGGGTCTCGCTCTACACGATCTATATCACGAAATGATATCTTGTCCACTAACTTGTGTCGTTTCCTCAGGTGATCTGCGAGAAAGTTGAGAAATCAGACATCGCGACTATCGACAAGAAGAAATATCTTGTCCCCGCGGACCTGACTGTCGGCCAGTTCGTCTATGTGATCCGCAAGCGCATTAAACTCTCTCCTGAAAAAGCGATTTTCATCTTCGTCGATGAGGTTCTGCCACCTACTGCTGCGCTGATGAGCAGCATCTATGAGGAACACAAAGATGAGGATGGGTTTTTGTATATCACGTACGTCGCGTTCCTTGCTGCTTAAGCACTATACGAAAGCTGGGTACTGACCCTGGACTATAGTTACTCGGGCGAGAACACGTTCGGTGAGCTCTGCTAGACATCACCGCTTCCCGCTGATCCTTCCACTGGCTTGCGTCATCGTCCCATCACCCTCTAAGACCTGTTATCTGCTATTGGTGCTTCTCTCTCAGGCGTTACAGGTCAGTTTGGTCTGCTGGAAAGAATTTAAGGCAAGGGATGCAGGTATTCTCTCGCGATGAGGGAGTGGGTGGTGATTTTGATAGGAGCCTTGACTTTGTTTTTTTTTTTACTCGCTTCTATACTACACCGGGAAGTCTGTCTGTCCTATCTCAATTAAGAAGGGTTTGGTGTTGCTCAGTTCCTTTCCAAACGGTAATGAACCAAATTCAACGAGCATGGCAACATTTCTCGGGACGCAGATGGGTCATATCGGGGGTTTTGTTTCCTTACTGGCAACTATGTGTGGATGGACAACCTCCCCCTTCCCCAAATCACCAGCTTAACCAGTGTTCCTAGTTCGTTTTTGCTTGCCTTCCACCCCAGATTGTTTTAATACAGTTGCTAAAATTGAATTCGTGTTGTACCCGTGCACCCATTCCACGCCAGTGAATCAGAATTAGGCTGCCGTACTACCGCATATCCACGTATTCACGACAAGCCACCTGTCCGTCCCACTCCCTCCATCGAACGATGACTGAATACCCACACTACGTCCCGCCCCACTTCCCAACCAACCTCCCCCTAACCTCCTCACCAACCCCCGCCCTCCTATTCCCACATCAGCCATCAATCAACCCTGCATCCCTCCCCTAAACTCTCCAGGACATAAATAAAAACTTTTTTTCTCACCTCAACCCCGTATCCACAATCTGCAACACGCCGCCCTCAGCTCTCCCGGCTGCCTTCTCCTCGCGATGTATCCGCACCCACGCAGCTGAGACGCCGATGAAGAGCGCGAAGACTGGGTCGAGTGTTCTGTCGCCGTGCTGGTTAGTGGGGTTTTTGTGAGGGGATGGCTTTCTCTTTTATTTTTTGGGAGGAGGAGGAGGAGGAGGAGGAGGGATGTACTTGGAGATGAGATAGTGGAAACGGGGCGCTGTTGCGGCGGCCATTACTCCTGGCTGTGGTTTGCTGGTCGTTTGAGGTTTGGTAAGTGCTGAATTTGATGGCGCGGAATTTGCCGCGCCAGATTATATCTTGTTCATAGAGCTTGGGAACATGCCTCACGACAACGCTGTAAACTGCCTGATTTCTTAGCAGAGTGGATAAATTCCTCCCCCCCCATTTACTACCTTTATTTTCCGCAGAATACTGTACAACATTATGCACTGTCCCACAGGCAACAGGACTGGCTTCCTCCCCAAGAAGGGAATCCTGCCCACCCAAAGATCGTCTGTTGAAGAAATGAAACTAATGACCGCTAGGAATTACAAGGTTGCTGACATACGGCGGACACTAAAACTGTCTATTGCTTTTGGGTTATATTGGTACGTAGAGTAGGAAAATTCATACTGTTCAGACGCCCATCTTATTGAACGCCGGGATCAACGTCTGCGCCAACCAGAATGAGAAGACTAGTTTCGGTCCCGTCATTAATAACTGAGTCATGTTAGTTCCCCCATTCCGAGTCGCAAATACCCAGCAGAGGGTAAACATTGGGCGTACCTTAGGGGTCAGTCCCTTGAAGAAACTTGTGAAGCCTTCGTTCCGGGCCATGTTACGCACTATCCGGAATCCACTCTCCGGGTTATCGAAGTTCTTATTCTGAATTCTCGTTTTGATAACGTCGAGAGGTGCAGACACAACTAGCGAAGCGCTAGCGCCAGCGATAGAGGCCACGAAGTTCTGAAGCCAGGTGGCAGAGTTGTAGTCCGTGAGCTTGTAGAGATATTCTTTGGCAAAAGCGGAGCCTCCAAAAAGCTATATGTAGACCGCAATGTTAGCCTATTAAGACGGCAGGCAACTAAACTGCAGGAGCTCACAGCAAATGAACCGGGGGCATTTCTTGCAGCTGTCCATCCCCAGCCACGATATAAGCCGAAGCCTTCGTCTTTGATGATTCTGAATATGCCTCGGCCCCTAAAAGCATCTGGGTTGGTCTGGCGTTTGATTTTTAGTACGTCCAGGGGTAGAAGGACGATCTCGCCGATACCGATAAGACTATAAATGATAAGCAATTAGCATCTATTTGATATCACAAGCTGATCTACAAAAATAGTTTATATACCTCCCGGCTGTGGCATGCATAATCGCCTTTCCAGTTCCTTTTCCAAAGGCTTCATCAAATCTGGTTCCATGATGTTGTGATAGGTAGTCGCGGACGAACGGCTGTCCACCATACTTATACACTCTTTGTAGTACCTGGTGAGCAGGTTAGCCTCCGTCGTGTAGACCTATTCCCTATTGAGTACCTTGTAGCCAGCAGCGTATCCAATCCCTGGGAATAGCGAGAAGAATTTCCGGTGAACTGCAGCACCAGCATAGTCCTTGAAGATCACGGTGTTTAGTTTCGAGACTGTCCCAACCTGCAACCAAACTATCAGCGATCGGGAGTTACTCGGATCAGGGACATTGATAATTGACCTTCCCATGGTTGCTCATCAGCCGTTTAGCGACAGTGTCAACCTGTGATGATCATTAGCACAGAATCGAGGCCAGGATTTCAGTAGACAGCAATCATACGGGATGAAAAACGGCGAGCTCTGCAATCCCCGCGCAGCCTGCGAACTCTAATTAGCAGGCAGCTAAAATACATCAGATTGTCACCCACCTGAACCTAGTAACCGTGAAAGTGTGGATTCCTTCTCGAAAGCCTTCGCTGCTGACCCATGGGCTACTGGGACGATTGCCGGCGCCATACCACCCAGAATGCAAATACAGGTCTAGAGACTGTGCTTTCGAGATCCCTCGGATAGTGTAAATAAGTCGATGCAGCGCTGCGACGGGTCAATATGGATGTTAGCCGAAATATTTTGGAAGAGAAAAATTAATGGGCGGACGCAGCGCCAAGCTTCGATGATGACATCCGTATTCCTGCGGAGCTACACAGCACTCTGCACAGCGATACCGGCTGCGGGGTGAACAAGTTCGTGACAGTATCCATTGAATTACTACCTAGAGTTACACGCTGATAGATGAAAGAACTTCCTTGCTTTTCCCCATGAATACCTATTTTTCATCGCATAGAAAGAGAATATCCCATTGAACGCGTTAGGTCCATAACGACTCCCAACAATGAAGGTTGAACGTGATCGTTGATAGTTGTTGGCTCAAGTGCGAGAAACGCTCGACTGCCCAGCTCTCCCCCATGCTGTAAAATAAGTTCGGAATTGGCAGTTGGGGGCCGAGAGTCGGACGCGTCGGGACATGACCAGCCTGGTCATGGGTATAGGTCACGCATCGAGACAGCCTCCCAGCACTCGATTACACGTATCGGCTGCTGGGTTGCAAACAGTATCGCTATCCCGCTAGCCATGCGGTCAATTACCCTTGTTTCCACCATCAGATATCCTAATACCATAACAATTCTTGCAACCGTTCCGGGCCGTTTTCCCTCAATGCAGTTCCCAGGCTCTAGACCGCCCTCCCTCTCCAAATAAAGAAGTTAAGTAGAATCCTAATAGCCCCGCTCAGCTACTTGCTTCAGTTGCTTTGCCTTTCTCCAGAGTGAAGGAAGTTTTTTCAAAACTGGGTCACCGCCATTACTCTCCGAGAGGCCCATATACATGTGCTCCATACGCTGAATCAAAACGTCCATGATCTTAGGAACCATTTCACGAACTTCCTGGTGCTGAAAACACATCAGTATGCCCCTAGCGAGCAAACTTACACAACGAAAGGAGCATACCAGTGGATCCATTACGAGAAGGATGTTTTCCAACCATTGGAGTCGCTCCATCGGAAATGACTCGAAGGAGGTTGTTATTGCAGCTGCAACAGAAAGCATCACGAGCGGGGACAACGACCGAACAAAGCCGGGACCTTGACGAGCAAAGATTCGATCGAAAAGCTCAGCCTGCCGAGGACCAGATTGGAGCCACTTTATCATAACGCAATGTCAGCGGTGGGAAATCATGGCTTTCCATATCTCTTACCATAACTGTGCCCTCTTCAAGTCTCCCATCATCCAACAATTGTGTGATTGCTTCTGCCTCCAGTTCTTCTGGAGATTTCTCTTGCACAGGTGGAGTCGGTGTGGACAGCTCCCTGGTAGACTGGTGTTGAAATTGCCGTTGTAGTTTGAGGATCTCACTCTGGAACTCGGTCTGGGCAGATGCCATAGTATGTACAGTTTCCGACAGCCCACGAACAAGACTAGTTAGCTGATCTATTTTCTTGCCATCATTCTGGCGTTGTAGATCTGCTTTGCGAAGCTGTTCCGCTACACGGTGATCAACATCTCCAGCAACTTTCTTTGCCGCTTCGATAGCGAGAGATTTGAAGGCGGGTGATACGGTATTGTGAAGGACTGTTGAGAACTCACTCTCAACATGACCTGCTAACTTAATGGCGACCGAGTCCGCAATCACCTTTAAGACATCCGGGTTTTGAATGGCTCGGCCGACAGCCTCAGGAAGGGCAGTTTTAAGTTCCCGAGGGACACTCTGGCTAAGGCTATAACTTATATCCTCTTGAAGTCTTCGGTCAATTGCCGTAGTGGTGACATCAGCAATAGACGGCAAAACTTTTTGCTGGATGTTTGTGTTGATAATGTGTCCAAGGGTCTTCTCGATGTTATCAGATAATGTGCTAGAGACAAGCCGTAGAATGGCATCCTGGTTTGCAATCCCTGTAGCTTGCTGGATACGTTTGTCCTCATCAAAGCGTGTGTACAAAACACCTAACTCGCGCGAGATGACTTTTGAGAATTCAGCAGAAACAGCCTTCTCAACTTTCTTCATTTCTTTGTCAAGAAAGTTTCCCGAGATACCCAAATTTATAGACCCAACATCGGGGATTGCGGAAGAGGGTTCAGTCTCATTGGCACCGCAAGGAGCCTCAGGAACTACAGACATCGGTTTCTGCGTAGTGGGGCGTCCAGCTTCCTTACTTGGAGAAGGGGACACACGAGGTAACGGTGATTTGACCCGGCGAGCGGCGATAGCGTAGGATGGCGGCTCTGTTGCCTTAGTTACCGGAGGTGTGTGCTCCTCTTTTTTAACTCGTTTCGGTTTCTCTGGCTTGTTTGGGCCATCAGCTGTGCCGTTTATCAAAGCAGCGCGCGCGGCGTCAGTCTTGTTCTCAACCCTAGCAAGCGTAGAAGCGATGACCACAGTTTGAGGATTCATAGAACTATTTGGCCTAACACTACCCGGGGCACTCTTCCTCGCGATCTCTTTTGACATTGGCTTGGCGGTTGATGTTGTGGGAGATACTGTAGCTCCGTCATTTTCATTCACCGAAGAGGATGGCTCGGTGGAAAGCGCAGTCGGATGATCTCGGAGGTAATCAATTTCCACCACACCTTCTTGCTCTGCGTTCAAAGGATGTAGCACCCTACTCTCCTTGCCCCAGCCTAGGTCTTCTTTTTTGATAGATATGCAAGTTACACCTTTGGAGTGCATGCAGTAGAGGTCGAATAGAACAGGGTCATTAGGATCGCTGATATCTGAAGGATGAGGCCGGGATAGAATATCGAGGCTCCGGAGCTCGCCCTTTGTTGCAAATGAGAACTCTCTCAGTCCACTCATGATGGCTGTGGAGTCGGGTTTTGGAATCGAAATATCCTTTTGCGCAACGAGTCGGATGTATTTGGCCTGGGTCATGGAAGTGAGGTTGTATATGGGTGCTGAGAGATGGATGAAATATATTGAGTTTCTCGTGGGGTGTCCGACAACAATGATACCAGAAGCGGGATCGTAGGCAACGCTACAAATAGCGTCCGACTCCTTACCGTGAGGGAAATTTAGCTCCTGCACCGCTTTACCAAGACTAAGATCCCATAGTTGAAGGGTATGATTTTGCTTCATACCCACAATAAGGTATCTAAGTGCGCTGCGTTTAACGTAAGGACGGAGTTTATCCACCAAGAGGACAGATGTAGGCCAAGCCTTCTCCGAAGGCATAGCTGTCATAAGTGTCATGAGCGGGGTGTTCACTTCAACCGGTGGTATCTTCGACAGTTTTGCGTCTCCGACGACGCCATGTGCTTCGCCCACAAGTTCTCCTATATCCCATACCCTAACTCTGCCAGCCTTATCCAGAGACACAATTGTAGTGTCATCTCCACTAAAAGTAAAATCCTTCCCGGCCTTTCCGGTGTTGATCTTCAGGCATCGCTCCTTTAGGTATTTTTCGGAGTCCACAGTCCTATGCTTCCTAGAGTCTTTGACATATCTGTCATCTCTTGCAACGGAGGGCCATACAATAAATATCGACTTCCCTCGCCCAATAGCGAAAAACTCCGGATGTGAAGAACTCGTTTTCGCTCTTGTTTTCAACTGTCCGCCTGATGCGTGGGCTTCTACCGTCGGCGGGAATATGAAACTATAGCTCTCGCTGCCCTGCTCAAAAAAATCTTTGCGAATCAGAGCCCAATAAATACTTCCGCTTAATCCCGTACCTAACACCGCCTCTGTGCTAGGGGTCGGAGATGTCGACACGGAGACGTTAAAGATCCGGTCCTCGATACTTTGAAAGACATGCTTATGATTACCGTCCGCTTGCCGAATAACTCTAATGCCTCCAGACTTCGCTGAGGCGTAAGCAATAAATTCGTTTGTAGAAGTCGCGAGTGTTCGGTCAGTCTGATCAAAGTCCTTCTTTAGGCGCGAAATATGCATCACCGAATCTGCCCTGAAAGTTGCTCTAGCAAATTCAGTTGGCTTTAGGGTTATAGAAACAAAAGGCTTTATCGGAAAATTGTAGACGCGAACAACCGACTCTTCTTCCTTATCCGGAACGTCCTCACCGTCCGCGCTTTCCCAACTATCAGCCAGATTACCTTCGGTGGCGTTGTTAATGACATTCTTGACCGCCTCTGCAATTGGGCTGGGCGTATTTCCTTTTGCCGCTGGTTGTTCCTCGGCCTTCCCAGGTCCGTTTTCAATTGCTGTCACTGGATCGCTCGAATGGTCTTCCAATTCCTTCTGAGGTGATACTTCTGTAGACACAACCTTTTCACTTCCCGCGCCCCTCAGCTTTCTGTCAGACGAATTCTCTTCAGAGGTCTCTTGGATTTTCTCTTCCAGTTGCTTCTCTACCTCACCCAGTGACCACTTCGCGGTATCATCATTATCGGGAGCAGTGATGCTCATCAATGATTCTAAACCGGTCCGACCTTCCGGGAACTGACTGGCAGCGAGTTCTAAAACTGACGGTGAGAAGACTGACGACGGGTTTCCCTCAACTGGACTTAATTTTCGCCTCGAGTGGGCTTGCACGGCTTCAGGTGACTCCTTATTCTTCCGCTTATTGCCCTCACAACTGTCCGTGCTAGGTATCCCTTCTTCAGCTAGGGCATGTGTTTTTGGGCGAGGCGATTCACGCTTCGAAGCGCGATTCCGTGGAGAGGATGCAGCCAGCTGCTCGAAAGGATTAACATATGTGAACATTGATGTTGGAACTTTCTGGGTGTGTTGCTCTGGTTTAGAGGCAGCTGGGTGACTCTCATTATCAGATCCGATGACCTTCTGAGGCCCATTCGTGGCTAGAAATAAAGGCTTATTTTCTTGGGAGAGGCCTGGGAGAGACTGTTGGAGAGATACTTCTGCAAGGTCTTGGGTAAGTTTTGGCACAAATGTTTCTGGTGCGTTCCGTTCGGAAAGTGCTTCATTCCTCGGTGGCCTAGGTGCTGATGGAGTATCGTCCTGTGCTGGCTTAGGGCGGTTAAGTAGTTGCAGGAGGATGTCTTGTGGGTTGGGCCCGGCCGCCGACGGAGGTTCCGTTGTCTCACGTCTGGCCTCAGCATTATCCTGTATATGCGACGTTACTGGAGATTTAGACCCCGAAGCGGCTTGTTTGCCCATAAAAGAAGCCACTAAATCTGACGCTGAGATTGTCCGCCCATGGCCATTCTGACTTTGCTGAACTTGGAAATTTTGTGCACCATTAGGGATCATGGGCGTCCAAGGTTTTGCCTGGGCCGCAGGCGTGGCGGGTAACGAGAATGAAGTCGATTGCGGGAGCTTCAATAGACTGAGCAAACTCGCCGTACGTTCTGTGTTCGAGTGCTCCGCAGAAGGCGCGGGTGTCCGGTTCTGCGGATGTGGCACCAAGGGGCTGCTCACACCAGAGCGAGGCTGAGGGTTACTGGGTGAAGGAGAGGCGATTGGCGATGAGGGGCTTTTCTGGTGGTACCCGTGCGATTGAGACTGAGGCTGGGAAGCCTGGATGACGGGAGAGGGATTGTAAAACGACTGTAGCAACTCGTGCGGTTGTTGAGTGGCTTGAGCTTGATTTTGCTGATGGTGTCGCTGATTTGTAGACTGATCACCGGCGGAAGGCATTGCATTCGGGCTGTTGGTGCCCTGCTGGCGAAGTCGATCGAGAAGCGATTCGAAGGAGGTGTTGATCTGGTCTGCACCACCTGGGTCCGCCATTGCTCAAACGCGTTAACACAAAACACGATTATTAAGAATGAGCTAACTGAGAGGGATAAAGGACACTAGAACTGTCAAAGTGCAATGTGAAATAAGGTGGATTCACAGAGCTGAGCTTAACGATGTTGATTTGTGGAGTTTCAAAGTAGAATGAAAGGTGAGATGTTGCTGAAGCTTGTTGTTGCGGTTGAGAGAAGAAATGATCATGCGGCACTAAACCGGATCCGGAACTAATCAACTTTCTCACCGCCAACTCATCACCCTCCACACAACGCTGTCGGAATATCCAAAGCATTCACCAACTTTTCCTGCTTCCATTGTGAGCTTAACGGCTCCTGTACCCACTGTACACACACTGTTGTAGACCAACCTCCTGTGTACGGGTAAGGTGCCGTTTGCTGCCCAGCTCGGAAACAAGCCCTTAGAACAAACCGGAGGACAGCAGGCCAGCATGTTCTGTTTGCGAAGGTAAACATCCGCTAGCCTGTCCTTCTCTAGTTCGATATACTTTCGTGTGACACTGCGTTGACTCTACGTATGACTGTAGTTGGCTCCCTCTTCTCTTTATCCCAACCAACGCCTCTCCAGCCTTCATTTTGATGTTTTTCGTGTCAACATACTTCCTAAATCGGCCATGCGTCTACTGCTCCGCGCTCCTCTTAATACTCTTCATCTCATCTTGCAACTGGTCCGACCATTGCTTTTTCGACTTCCATAGTAATTGGTTTGAGCCGCGGCATCTCTCATCCCCTCTACCTAACCCTATACCGGAATTCATTAGCGAATCACCAGCAATGCAGAATGCAACATCCGAAGACATCTCATTTCTGGCGACGGCACTAAACAACACGATGGCAGCAGTAGCAGGAGCAGCAGTAGAAGGAGTCAGAAGGAAATTGGAAACAAGGGTGGAATGGACGGGC
>JAJDFE020000192.1:0-55479 GCA_021527465.2 Geoglossum glabrum
AAGAAAAAGCCAAGGCACTGAACGCCCGCAAGTAAAAGATTTAAACGCTAACGCAAGGATTTTAGCATCATGACTCAACTGTTTGAAAAACGCGGTCCCGAAGAATTCATGCTTTCGGAAGCGAACGGTGAACTTAGCCGCGACAACGTCGTGCTTGACACCGGCAATCTTCAGCCGGGTACGATCCTCGGCAAGCTGACCGCCACGGGCAAGTATGTTCAGGTGGACCTTGCTGCGAACACCGGCGCTGAAACCGCCGTCGCTATCCTGTGCCGTCATGTTGACGCCACGGCTGCGGACCAGAAGTGCGCCGTTATCGGTCGCCTTGCTGAAGTAAACCAAGAATATTTGGTTTACCCGAACGCAGCTTCGGACAACGACAAGGCCGCGATCAATGCGGACCTGCTCGAAAAATTCATCAAAGTCGTGACCTAATCGGTCACGACCTGACACGAACAGAACAGACACAATAGGGGAAGGAACCTAACAGATGACCGGCACGATTTCAGACGTTTTTTCGGGCGACGCATTCAACATGCTGTCGATGACCGACGCACTTATCAAGTCGCCTTACCAAGAAGCGCGTATCGGCCAGCTTGGTCTGTTCGGCGCTGCTGAAGGTCTGGAAACCAACGTCGCAGTTATCGACGAAAAAGACGGTCAGCTTCAGGTTCTCGCGACCAAGCCGCGCGGCGGCGAAAGCAACCGCGCCGACGCGGTCAATCTCAAAAGCGCACGTTCCTTCATCGTGCCGCACATTCCCTTTGAAGATCGCTTGACGGCGGCTTCGCTTCTCGGCAAGCGCGCACTTGGTACGACCGAACTTGAATCGGTTGCCGCTAAAGTCGCGGACAAGCTGGCCATGGCGCGCCAGCACTTTGAAACCACTTTCGAGATTCACCGCCTGAACTCCCTGAAGGGTATTCTGACGGATGCCGACGGTTCGACCATTTACAACTGGTTCACCGAATTCGGCCTCGCGCAGCAGACCAAGGACTTTGTATTCAGCGACGCGACCTTCGACGTGCGCAATGCGTATGTCGATACCGCCCGCCTGATCGAAACCGAACTTGGCGGCGTCGGCTACACAGGGATTAAGGTTTTGGCCGGCAAGAACTGGTTCGATGCCTGCGTCAGCGCGGAAGCTGTCAAGGACACCCTGCGCCATCAAGAGTCGCAGCTTATGCGCTCGGACCTGCGCAAAGGCTTTGACTTCGGCGGCGCGAACACCGAAGAATATCGTGGCATGCTCGGCATCGCCAACGGCACAGGCGTCATCGGTGACGACGTGGCTTATGCGGTTCCGGTCGGCGTCCCCGGCATGTTCCGCTGCCTTGCAGCACCGGGCGACTTCATGGAAACCGTCAACACCCTTGGCCAACTTATGTACGCCAAAGTCGCGCCGGACACGAAGTGGAACAAGTGGGTTGATATGTACGCGGAATCGAACCCGCTGTTCATCAACACCCGCCCGCGCGCAGTTATCAAGCTGACGAAATCCTAATCCTAGAAAGGCGAAGACACGATGCCTTCGCCTATCTTTGACGGCATGGGTGAAACAGTTATGGGGGGATTGAAAGAAGCGACTGACGCTTCATTCATCCCCCTTGTTTCGTCGCCCGGCGGCGACCCGGTTCCGCTGGAAATAATCTTTAAGTCGGCCTTCCAAGATGTCGATGTCCTCGGCCAGTATTACGGCGCGCCGCGCCCGGTCGCGTGGTATATGAAGTCCGCTGGCATCGCGCCGAAGCATGGCGACAAGCTCGACGTTGCTGGCCATGGCGTTTACACGATCCGGTCGGTCGAACCTGACGCGCTGGACAAAGTGAAAGTTGAACTGTCGATATGAGCGACCACGTAACGAAGCAACTGCGGAACAAGTACCAGACCGCCCTGAACACGATCCCGGCTGTGGCCGACCGCGTGTTTAAATCCCGCTTGTGGAAATTCAACGGCGACGAATTGCCTGCCATCAATATTATGTCCGGTCCTGAAACGATTGAATCGGAAGTCGCCAGAATGTCGCAGCCGCAGATTCAGAAGCGCGAGATTCGCACGATGGTCACGATCATCGAAAAAGCGACGGATGACTTGGACGACAAGCTTGACGACATAAAGCTTCTGGTCGAAAATAAGATTCTAAGCAATCCCGGATTCGACGGACTGGCTGAAAAGACATTCCTTGAACGGGTCGAAACCGGCGGTGTGCCGGGCATGGAAACAGAATTCGGCGTGATGGCGATGGTGTTTGTATCCATTATCAGAACACGCGAAGGCATCGCACAAACCAAACTCGGGGGATAACCTATGACGCAACAATTTGAAACCCTTTCGGACGAACTTTACACGATCCCGAAAGCACAAATTCTTTTCAAGCCGTCGGCGGATAACCCGACCGGCGCGAACGAAATTCTTGGCGACGCCGACGACGTTTCGCTTGAACTGAACGTCGATGAAACCGAACGCTACACGAACGAAACCGGCGTCCGCAAACTGGCGAAGACCTTCGTCACACAGATCGACCCGCGCCTTTCTCTGACGCTGGTCATGCTGTCCGACCGTAACCGCGCGCTGGCGCTGCTTGGCCTTCTGTCCTACGTGACGCAGGCCGCAGCCGCTGACCAGACTTTTGAAATCGACGACGCTGAACACGGCGGCAAGATTTACAAAGTCCCGCATATCCAGATCAGCGGCGTAACCGTCACCGACGGCAACGTCGTCCCGGTCGCTTACGTACTCGGCACGAACTATAAAGTCGATACTGCGAACGGCATGGTCCAGCTTATCAGCATGCCGGTCGGCGGCGATGGCGATGTCATTATCAACTATGATGCGGCGGCGATCACCGCAGACGACAAGCGCGCCAAGATCGGCGTCGGCGGTTCTGTTTCGACCCGTGGCCAGATTACAATTCGCGGCACGAACGACGTGGGTAAACAGGTCACGCTGGTTCTACACGATGTCCAAATTCGCCCGACCGCTGGCCGCGCGTATATTTCCGACACCGATCTGGCGACCATCGAACTCGAAGGCCGCGTCTTCGTCGATGACACGCAGCCGGAAGGCTTTGAACTCGGCTACGAACTCGCGAACGCTTAATCGCCCGGAACTAAGAATTCAGAAAGGGCGTCATGGTGACGCCCTTTCTTTTGCAAGAAAGGAAGAAAGTGATATGCCTAAATTTATGGACGCTGTGCCAGTCAAGCGCACAGTTCAGACGCACCAATTCGGCGACATTGAAGTGTCGGGTCTTGGTACGAAAGACCTTGTTTTCTTGGTCACGCGCCATCCTCAAATTCTCGAATTGTTCAAAGGCAAAGGCATTAGCCTGACAGGCGGCTTTGAAGGAATCGCCTCGCTCGGCCTCGAAATCGCTGGCGACTTTGTGGCCGCTGGCCTCGGCTATGCTGGCGACAAGGAAGCAATTCAGCGCGCACAGAATCTGCTGCCCCCTGACGCGCTGGTCCTTGGCACGGCGATATTTGACGAAACCTTTCCCGGCGGTGCGGAAGATTTTTTTCAGAACATGGCCAGACTTCTTCCGGGGGTGGAACTGGCCATCGACCAAGTACAGGCAAAGCGGACCGATCAACCGGCGGCTTAGAGTCCTACCTCGAATCGGCAATCGTGGCCTGCGAATTCTTAATGTCGCAAGGCCACGACAACCCGTTTGCGTATCCGCTGAAGCGGCTTAATGCGCTGGCCGAACTTGCGCACAGGCGCAAAAAATCCAGTGCTTTAGAACTTTTAACCCTGACTCGCTTGGCGTATCATGGTGATAAGAAGGACGTGAATAAAGCGATAAAGGATTTAGGCGGTGGCGGGTCCAAGCGTAAAATCAGAAATTCAGGTAAGCCTTCGGCTAACAGGTCAGAAGGAATTTGAATCTGCGATCAAACAGATCGGCGAGTCTGCTGACAAGCTCGGGAAGTCTTTCAACAACTTCACGAACGCCGTCGGCGAAAGCGCCAAGAAGATCGCACTGTTCACCGCAGCGGCAACCGCTGCGGGCGTCGCCGTTGGAAAGCTGACGAAGCAGAACGCAGAAATCAACGACAACCTTCTGGACCTTTCTGACGCGACCGGCGTATCGACCGACAAGCTTCAGGAACTTATGTTCGCCGGTCAGGCGCTCGGCGTTTCGCAGGACGAAACCACGAACGGCCTGCTGCGCTTCACTGACGCGCTTGGTTCGCTTCAGCGCGACGGCACTGGTCCGCTTGTCAGCGCGTTCGGTAAAACCGACGCCGCGTTTTTGAATCAACTGAAGAACACGAAAGACGTGGCTGCGGCTTACGATCTGTTCCTGAACAAAGCGGGCAAGGCTGCGCAGGGTCAGGAAGGTTTCGCGCTTGTCACCGACATCGTCGGCAAACGCCTCGCGGTCGCGACCGTGCAGCTTGCCAATGGCGGTAAGAGCTTCACCGAATTCACGCAGGACGCGGTAAAGTCCGGCGCGGTTCTCGACAAGTCCACGCTGAAAACTTCGGAAGAACTGGTCAACACTTTCGGACGTATGGACGCGATTATTTCCGCGACCTCGCGCCGGATCACTTCTGCGTTTGAACCGTCGCTGATTAAACTCGCGAACACGATCAGCGATTTTCTTGTCAACAATCAGGCGAAATTCGAGAAGTTTACCAAGGACCTCGTGGCGCGGATCACGAAGATTGTCACCGACTTCGTCGCACTCATTCGCGGCCAGAACATTGTCGGCGTCGTCGATCCTATTGCCGCGCGCTTTGCCGCGTTCTTTAAGACGCTTCAGCAGGGCTTCGCGCTGATTCAGAAGTATGTCGTCCCGGTTGTTTCGACCGTTGTGAAGTATCTCGACCAGTTCGCGCAGAAGCTCGGCTTCGGTCAAGGCGCTGGCCTCGGCGTTGCTGGCGGCATTTTGCTTTTGGTCAATCTGTTCGGCGGTCCGTTTATCGCTGGCCTGCAACTTATCATCACTTTGTTCGGTACGATCAGCGCGGTCCTGTCTGCGGTGATCCCGACGCTGACGTTGCTGGCTGGCGCATTCGCTGCGCTATTCACGCCGGTCGGCGCGATCATCGCCCTGATCGTTGCAAGTGTCGCCAATGTTCTCGGCTTCTTCGATAGCTTCGACAAGGGCGCGACGAACACCGCGAAACTTTTGTCCGACTTCTTTAAAAACTTTAGCGCGAACCTTAGCATTCTGCTTGTTCAGTTTCAGGCTTTCATCGGCAAGCTGAAGATTTACATGGAAGACATTCCGGGATTTATTCAGAACATTCTGCTTCCGGGAATCCTGTCGTTCTTTAATTCACTCCCCGGCCTGATCCTTGCGGGCTTCACGGCGCTGACCGCTGTGATCCAGAAGTTCTTCGCTGATCGCGGTAAGGACATTCAGAATTTTATCGCGACCGCAGTTCCTGCTGTGGTCCAGATCGCGACCGCTGTTCTTCAGGCGTTGCCGTCCATCTTCGCCGCCATTGTCAACGGCGCGATTGCACTTGTGCAAACGCTGATCGCAACCGCCGGTCCGCAGCTTGTGACTTTGTTCACGTCGATCTTTAACAATCTTCCGACGATCATCAACAACGTCCTGACCACGGCGGCGGCGCTGATTAAACAGTTCTTCGCAACGGTCGGTCCGCAGCTTGTCGGCCTGATCGCGGAAGCGTTCAAGCAATTGCCGGTCGTCCTGCCTGCATTCATCAACGGCGCGCTTGTGCTGTTCAAGAATCTTGTCGTCGCGTTTTACCCGATCCTGCGCGACCTGCTGCTGTCGATCCTGCAAAACCTTCCGGCGATCTTCACGATTATTTTTGAAGCGATCCTGAAGACGGTCGTCGCGCTGGTCACGCAAGTCGGTCCGGTCCTGCTTAAAGGTATCGGCGACATTCTTACAAAAGGCATTCCGCAGCTTATCGTTGACGCTGTGAAGGCCGGTATTCAATTGGCCTTGGGTCTTATCTCTGGCTTCGGTCAGGCGATCACCGACACGATCTTCGGTCGCAACGTCGCCGACGGCCAGCCGCAGCAGCGCGCGCCCGCGCTGACTGTTACGAAGAAAGCGGGCGGCGGTCTTCTCACTGGTCCCGGCACAGGCACAAGCGACTCGATCCCGGTCATGGGATCGAACGGCGAATATGTCGTGAAGGCGAAAGCCGTAGCGAAGTACGGCGTCGGCTTTATGAATGCGCTGAACCGTGGCGCTGTCAGCTTCCAGCGTTTCGCCGAAGGCGGTCTGATCGGCGCGACGAATGCGCTGGCCGGTTCTGTCCTGACGCCCGTGCCGGTTTCTGCTGGCAACGAAGGCGGCGGCAAGCAGCCTATGAATCTTTATCTGGACGGCAAGAAGTATCCGATGTCAGCGTCGCAAAGCGTCGCTGGCCGTCTGAAAAAAGAACTGCGTTCTTCCGACTTTGTGAAACCCGCACCGAAACCACGCTGGCATAAATGACCGACGAAACAGATTTGAAACTTGGTGACATTGTGATCCCCGTCGGCGCAGGCCGGGGGATTTCGCAAGACATTAATCTTGTCGCGAACGGCGATCTTCGCCGCACTGTGAACGGCGAACTGATCGACATGACCCGCGATCAGAACCGGAAGTTCACGTCGTCAGTGAAGGCGACCGACATGGCAACGCCAGCGATCTCTGGCCTGTGGCGCGGCCAGCAGCTTGTCGTGGAATGTGTCGCGAAGTTTCGCCAGAATGTCTTTCCTGCCGACGACGCCGTGACGCTTATCCGCCCGGCGGTCGCGGGTTCCGTGATCGGTCGCAAGGCCGACGGCTCGAAGCTCGTGCCGACCGGCGTCGCCGGGGTGAACGTGACCTTCGCGGAAAATGTCGTCATGGTCCAGTTCCGTCCGGTCCTGAACATGCTTGTCGCGAACATCGACTTCGGTGATGACGAATATGCAGCCTCGACTGATTGGTCGATTGATCTGGAAGAAGTGTGATGAAAGTCGGGAAGATTTATTTCGCATACGTGAATCCGGCCACGGCGTTTAATCCTGCGATTCACAACGTGGAAGACGAAAAGGTTTTTGCGCTGACGATCTCGCAGTCGGAAGGTGAATTCGCGCAGGCTCAATGCGACATTCAGAATCCCGGTCAAGGTCTGCTTAACCCGGCGCGCAAACAAAATGTTTTTATTTCTGCTGAAATCGAAGGCGTCGTCACGCTTATTTTTAAAGGTCGTCTTGTCGGCTTTCCTGAAGACCCTATCGACCAGATCATCACCTTGCGCATTATCGCGCAACCGGAAGATTGGGCTGCGACGCAGCTTGCATTTATCCAGACGCTGAAGGTCGCGCCATATTTCAACGTGCTGTTCACGCCCGAAGAACAGCGTGACGATCCTGCTGAAATTCTTGCCGCGCGCGCGGCGCTGTTCCATTGGGACCGCGTGACCGGCGCGCTGTCGCTGTCCGACATTGTCGAAGGCTCGACGCTTGTGGACATCGGCGACTCGTTCGTCTTCGATAGTCTTGAACTGCGGATCGGCGACCCGCCGCTGGCCGGGGTTGATCTTGTGCTGGAAGTTCAGTGGAATCAACTTGGCGTCGGTCAGGTGAATGTCGGCGCAGCGATCACCGAACAATTCGACAACGACATCACGACTTCGCCGGTCATCAACACGCTGACGCCTATCGGCTTGGAAAAGGGCTGGACCGGCGCGCGCATTCCGACCGGCTATGAAGTAACTGAATCGCGCCTGAACCCAATCGCCAACGGCTTCGGCTTGACGCAGGCGAACTTGCGTTCAGGCTTGGCCACGGTGTCGGGCGCGGATTACCCGACATCGAACGGCCAGACTCCGGCGACTCGTCAGGTCAGCGTTCCGCGCGTCTGGTATCTTGGTCGTCTGGTATGCCAAGCGAACTACGAACAGAAGCGCCGGGAAACTGTATCGGCCAACGTCAACGTGTCAGCACAGGCGCTTTCTCTGGCCAACGACGCGCGCGAATTAATCTCTATTCGTTTGCAGGACCCGACCGCAGAATCGCAGGGCGCGGTTCTCGATATCGGCAAGCCGTCCTTCTTCTTGGAAGGCGGCGCGCTTTCGACTTACGGCGAAGAGGCTGTGCAGCACGGCCTGCTGCGCTGTCACGCCCGGCTGCTGAAGGCGACCCGCGTGATCGAAACTTCGATTGTCGTCAGGCTGGAAGATTGCATCACCATGACCTGCGACAAGTCGGTTCGTATTGAAGACGACCGCATTCCCGGCGGATCAATGCGCGGCAAAGTGATTTCTTATTCCTTCACCATCGACGGACAATCTGGCCAGAATAACGGTCAGATAACTTTCGCGTCTGTGCTTGGAACAGGTATCGACTCCGCAGGTCCCGGCGCAGAAGTCGGCGAAGAAACCTATGACAACGAAGTCGGAACGCCGACGGTTATTTCCGCGCTGTTCTACGAACTCGACGGCGTGTTCGCGCCGCCCGAACCGATTGATGTCGCCATGATGGAATCGGATGATTCGTATTTGATCGACGGCGTGATCGTGGACAACACAGGTTCGGAACAGGACGACGCATTCGTCGATCAGGCGCAGCCCGACGTTTACCTAAGCGCGCACGGCACGAACATCACGATCAATCTGAAGTCGATGAATCCTGAACCGGAACTTCTGAACGAAATCGCGCTGACCGTTTCTGACCTGACGCTTCCGAACCATATGGACCTGTCCGCATGACGACCGATCTAGATTCCAGTTTGCGCCGTCCCGTCCTGAACGATCAGGACCGTGGTAACGTATTGCCTGACTCGAACAAGAAATTGTCCGATGACCCGCAGCTTATTATCGAATCCGGCATCGAAACTTTTGCGTTGAAGTTTGAAGATCAGAAAGGTCTAACTGACGATTACGGCAACGTGTACGACGGCTATGGCGGCGCGGGCGGTTCTTCGCTGAACGTCACGCACGACACGCCGGGAAGTATCGACGGCGAAGCTGACGATGCCAACGATCTCGACTTCCTTCAGTACGATGGTTTTGAAGAAAAGTATTTGCCGCGCAGCTACGAACAGGCGGGTCTTCCGCAGGTGTCGCTGTCCGATCTTCCGTCAGACGGCGACATGCTGGAATACAATCTTGGCCTTGGTCTTTATGTACCGAAGTCAAAATTTGAAATGCACCTTGTGCGGTTCAGCACTGAACCGGCGAACGGCCAGCTTATCAAGTACAACTTCGCGACAGGTCTGTTCGATCCGTTGAACGCGGGCGACATTATCGGCGCGTATAACATTGTCTTCCACGACGGCACAGCGCCCGCCGAAGGCAACGTCCTTGTCTATAAAATGGCGACGGGTAATTACCATCCACAAGCGCCGAAGTTCGCCGACTTCGCTGCGGTCACTATCGAAGTGCCGCAGAACAAAGTCTATTCGCTGGCCATCAATCTTCCATATGACATCACGATCACGGGCAATAGTTTTTCGCTCGAAGCCGGACCGGGAAGCGTTGCGTTTCCGTCGGGTATTATAACCGCAGGAAGCGCGCTGAACATCACAGTGTCAGGCACGACTGGCGCGTCTAAATTCCTGAAGGCACAGATCACCTTCACGCGCGCGGTGACATATATCTAATGCCGCACTTCTTCCACATAAGCGCAGCGCCAGCCCCGACTGATCCCGCGCCCGGCGATCACTGGCTTGGTTATACTGGACCGCTGAATAGCGACACGGTTCAGATCGTGATGCCGACCGATCCGCCCGTCTTCCGCGATCAGGTGTCGGGCGTGACCGGCGAAGTTGACGGCAACAAACCGTTTAATTACTTCTTCGATTCACAGAACGGAATCGCGCTGCAAAAAGTCGGGAACTATCTGGTCGCCTTCGGCGCAAGCTTTGTGCCGCTGCACTTCCTTAACATTGTTCCAGATACGCCGCCGAACGTGAATGAAATCCATCAATGCGTCGTGTTCAAAGTCGGATCGTCCGGCAATTCTTATGTTGCTTTCGTGGCGATCCAATCAAGCAATTTGATCCGTTCGATTGCGCTTCGCCTGATCCGCTTCACCTACAGTTCAGGTACTGGCTTCACGATCACGGAATCGTTTCAGATCACAACGTCGTCGGTAACGAACGCGACGACCGATGTCGGTATCAGGAAGATGGAAGTCTTCATCAATGATCCGGGTCCGCCGGGCGTGGCGACTGTTTACGGCTCGGGCTTCTCGGCTGGCTTCGACGTGCTTATTAATAACGTCGTGACTGGCGTCCCTACTTTCAACAATAACGCGCGCACGAACAGCACGATCCCCGGCGACGAAAACGCCATCGGCCTGTCAAACTTCGCTGGCGTTGAAGTGATTCAAGGACCGGGCGGAATCAATTCGTCCGACTATGTCATGTGCATTGATGACCTGACGACTTTAGCCGGGACCGGAAGTAAGAAGATGCTTGGCGCGCACCTGAACCTGAAGACCGCGAACGCCGCGCTTCCTTCGACTTATAAGTTCTGGTATCAGCCGGTCAGCACGGGCTTCGTTGACCTGACCAATTATCTTTACGACACGCCGGTCAGTTCTGCGTCGGCGCGCGCCGGTCGTCTGACGACGACCAAGACGATCAAGGTCGCAGGCAACCGCTATGTGATTGTGAACGGCAAGGGCGCTGTTCTCGTGTCGATGAATACGGCGACGGGCGGCGGTACTGTATTAAGTTCGATTGCGTGGCCTGCTGCGGCGCAGACTGGTAACATGTCGCTGGTCCACGCTGTGCAGTCCATCGGTACGCCTATCGAGATTATTGCCAGCTTTAACGCGCTGAATAATATCCTGATCGGCGGCGTGAACACGAAGATCATAAACATGGTCGTGCGCGTCGATCTCGACACGGACACCCTGACGGGTCAGGCCGGTCCGATCAATCCGCTGCTGAATGTGACGCCGCCCCCGTCAGGCTTCGCTGGCATCATGGGCGCGATCTCCGAAACAGAAATTTGGGCGATGCTCGGGTCAGTCAGTGGATCGTTGACGCCGGGCGCGCACTTGCTTCTCGACGGTTATAAAATGAATCGGTAAACTGTCCACATGGCGATTAAATACTATGTCAACGGCGGCGGCGTTTATCTTGGTCAGTTCGATGGAATTGACCCGCCTGCGGGCGCGACTGAAGTTCCAAGCGCGCCGGTTGATTCGCGCGGCGTGTGGGATTTCATGGCGCTGGATTGGGATTATAGCTTCGTTCCGAAATCCTATTCGATATATTCCGCCTTCGCCAGCTACAGCGGCGACCCGTCAGTGTGGCCGGGCAACTTTGATTTTCGTGGCCAGACCGGCGGCAAGGATTATCCGCAGCCTGACTTCGATGTCGATGGCCGACTTTCGACGCTGACCTATTACCGCGACTTTGACGGCATGGTCTACAGCGCGCCGCTGTATAAGGAAGATTATACTTATAGCCCGAACTTCATCACGAAAGTCGTGTCGTTCTATTTCGTTGATGACTCGCTTTCGCTGCTTACGAAGATTGAACAGCAGTATCTTCCTGACAACCCGGTCGTGCTGACGCAGCAGAAAGTCGGCGGTCAGGTCTTCGCCGTTCTGAAGAACCTTGGCGCGCCGGTCGATGCTGGCGACGCGATCCCGAAAGGTTACGCCGACAATCTTTTCGGCAACGCCTTTGAACAGATCGACGATGAAGTTGCCGCGCTGATTAAAGACGGTCGCGGCTTGTTCTGGACTTATGACGATCCGGCTGACACGCTTACAGGCAACGTCTTTATTCTCGACGGTGAAGGGATCACGTGGTCGAATGTTGATGATCCTGCTTTCATGCTGCGTGAAGACGGCGGAAAAATTCTGCGCGAAGATGGTTCTAGTTTCCTGCGTGAACGCGCGACTGAAAACCTGCGCGCAGACATCACCCTTGCGCCCTTCACGACCGACGATCTTGGCGAAGGTGCGCTGAACCTTTACTTCACGACCGCGCGATTTGACGCGCGCTTCGGAACGAAGACGACGACTGATCTGGCCGAAGGCACGAATCTTTATTATACGAACGCGCGCTTCGATACCCGCTTCGGCTCGAAGTCCACGACTGACTTGGCGGAAGGTACTAACCTTTATTACACGCCCGGACGATTCAATCTTGCGTTCGCAGCGAAGACGACCGACGATCTGACTGAAGGCGCGGCAAACTTCTATTTCACGAACGGGCGTTTCGATACGCGCTTCGCCACGAAGTCAACGACCGATCTGGCCGAAGGCACGAATCTTTATTTCACGAACGAACGCGTCGATGATCGAGTCGCCGCCCTGATTCAAAACGGCACTGGTATCACGTGGTCTTACAACGACGGCGCGAACACATTCACGCCGACCGTCACGCTTGCCCCGTTCTCGACGACTGATCTGTCCGAAGGCACGAACCTTTATTACACCGCTGCGCGATTCAACACCGCATTCGCAGCGAAGACGACTGACGACCTGACCGAAGGTTCGATCAATCTTTATTACACGAATGCGCGCGCGGACGCGCGGATCGCTGCGCAGAAGGGCGTCGCTAACGGTATCGCCACGCTTGACGCTGGCGGCAAAATCCCGACCAGCCAGCTTCCTGCGCTGGCCATCACTAGCACGTTCGTCGTCGCTTCACAGGCGGCGCAGCTTGCACTGACTGCGCAAGAAGGCGATGTCGCGGTTCGCACCGATCAGAATAAATCTTATATCAACAATGGCGGTACGTCCGGCACAATGGCGGACTGGCAGGAACTACTGACGCCGACCGACACGATTCTTTCCGTCAATGGTCAGACCGGCACTGTCGTCCTGACGACAACGAACATCGCCGAAGGTACGAACCTTTATTACACCGACGAACGAGTCGATGATCGCGTCGCTGCGCTGATCCAGAACGGCACGGGTATCACTTGGGCTTACAACGACGGCGCGAATACACTGACCGCGACGATCAGCCTGACGCCGTTTTCTACGACCAACTTGTCGGAAGGTACGAATCTTTATTACACCGCAGCGCGATTCAATACAGCGTTCGCAGCCAAGACGACGACCGATCTGGCTGAAGGTACGAATCTTTATTACACAGTCGCCCGCTTCGACGCGCGCTTTGCGACCAAGACGACGACCGATCTGGCCGAAGGTACGAACCTTTATTACACCGACGAACGAGTCGATGACCGTGTCGCCGTGCTTATTCAGGACGCGGGCGGTATTCGTAAGTCGTATAATGACGCAGGCAACGCGCTGACTCTGAACACTTCGTTTTCGACCCAGCTTTTGAATGTCGTCGATCAGAAGACGCAGGGAACGGACGGCGGAAGTTTTACTTCGGGAGCATGGCGGACGCGCGCGCTGAACACTGTGCGGACGAACGAAATCACGGGCGCAAGCGTGGCGTCGAACCAGATCACACTTCCCGCCGGTACGTATTACATCGAATGGGATGCGCCTGCATCTATCAACGATCCGCTGCTTGGTACTGGCGTCCATCAAAGCCGCCTTCAGAATATCACCGATGCTTCGACGGTTCTGGTCGGTTCTTCCTGCCGGGGCAGTTCGTCCGGCCATCCATCGCGCGGCGGGGGACGCTTCACGCTGGCCGCGACGAAAGTGCTTGAACTTCAGCACCAATGTAACAACACGACGAACACGACCGGCTTCGGTTGGAACTGTAACTTCGGCGTGGAAATTTATTCGCAAGTTAAAATTTGGAAAGTATTCTAATGGATATTGTTCTTGTTCTCGAAGGTTTGGTTCCTCACGCGCTTTACAGCGGAAGTTTAAGCGACAACGATTTCGCTGCGTATGAGTCGATTACGTGGGAAGACGAACGTCCGAAGCCATCATGGGATGACATCACAGATCAATGGGATCAGATCACTTCGCGGGAAGCGCAATGGCGCGCTGTGCGCGCGGAACGTAAAGTAAGATTCGACGGGGTGAAGTGGCGCGTCGAAAGATACCAGACTCAGAAAGCGCGTAACGCCGGGACCGGCGACACTGACGAATCGGATGAAAAATATGCCGACCTTCTCGACTATCTTCAGGCGCTTCGTGATGTCACGAATCAGACGGACCCTTTTAATATTTCGTGGCCGTCTTATCCGTCTATGTAAAGTCCAAACAAGTTTACAGCGCCGGGCGCGCCCGGTATATTTAAGAAAGCAAGGGGAACGATTCGATGACTGAACATGTCCAATTTCTGACCGACCAAGCCGACAACATCGTGACGTTGCCGGTCAAGAAACACATTGGTTCCGTGGCGCTGCTTATCGCCGGTATATTCGCAGGCGCAAGCGCGCTTCTTCAGGTATCGCCATCGCGTTACGTCGAAGGCGAAACCGATGTCGAAGCGGACATGGTGTGGTTCGATCACCCGAACGGAAATTTCACCGACGATTCCACGACCGAAGAAGCGAAGTTCTGGTCGAACGCCGATCTTGGTGAACTGTGGTGTCGCGTGGTCTTGACCGACGCAGCGCCTGAAACGCTTCTGAACATGTGGATGGTTCCGCGCAGCACTTCGACTTTGTAAGGCTTTGTAGCATGACGCCAGAACTACCAATTACAAACGACGTATTCACTTCGCCTTTGTCAGGGCAAGGCCGATCACAAGGCGGCGGTGGACCGAATCCGCCTGATCCCAATTCTTACTTGCTGCGCGAAGACGGCGGATTTATGCTTCGCGAAGACGGCTTTAAATTTATAAGGGAAGGCTAACATGGCAGACAAAAAGATTTCGCAGGATTCAGCCGCCGCCGCATTGGACGGCGACGAACTTATTCCCGCAGTTCAGGGCGGCGACAACGTCACGGTAACGCCGGACGTTTTGAAAGTTTACGGTAACACCGACGTTCCCGATCCGACGACCGATCAGGATACGGCCACGAAGAAATACGTGGACGATACCGTCGCAGCCGTCACGCCGGGCATTGGCGCAGTCGTTGACGATACGACCCCGCAGCTTGGCGGCGATCTCGACGCACAGAACAATCTGGTCCATAACGTCGGCGCGCCGGTTGATCCGGGCGACGCTGCGACGAAGGGCTATGTTGACGATGCTATTGGCGGTATCACGCCCGGCATCGGTAGCTTGGAAGAAGACCCTGCGCCGACGCTCGGGGACAACCTGAACGCCAACGGTCACGGCATCAACAATGTTGATGCGCTTCAGGCGATTTCGATTCAAAGCCAGAACGGAACCGATCCGCTTCAGGTCACTTCGCCGATGGAAAACCAGAAGTCGGCGATCTTCCCGGAAGTCGAACTGGAATTCGGCGCAACGATTGACTGGTCCGGCGAGAATCAGCAGGTCGCTTTCGTCGTCCTTACCGGCAACGCTGCGCTGGCCTTCACCGACTTTGCGCCGGGCGGCGTGTATGTCCTGCACGTGCGCCAAGACGGAACCGGCGGTCACACGCTCGACATCACTGGTCTTCCGATCAAAGTGCCGGGCGGGGTCCTGCCGACGCAGACGCTGACGGCAAACGCCGAAGACACTTACACGTTTATCGGTCGCACAGGCGGCGCGCTGAACGTCGTGCAACAAGCTGATTTCAAGGACCCGGTATAATGCTGACTCCTTTTGGATTTGTAGGGGTGACGCAGCCCGGCGAACCGCCGGGCTACATCGACGAAACCACATATATGCTGTGGAACGGTGACGGTCAGCACCCCGAAATTCCTGATCCGGGTTCAGCTTATCTCTATAAGCACAATCCCGGCACGGGCGAATACGATCAGATTTTTGACGCTTCGCCGCTTTTCTCGCAGCAGTTCGGCGCTGCGAACATTTCCGCTGACGGCAAGTTCATCGCTGTTTGCGGTAGTGGGCTGGTCGCTGGAATTGAAGTGGTCGATGTGGACGGTAATGCCCTTGTTCCTTTGACCGATCCGTTCCCCGGCGCACTGTCTACGTCCTTCGGTATTTCGTTCAGCCCTGACGGCTCAATGCTTGCTTTGATGTATTATGATGGGATTGACGGGAATCATCTTCTGGTTTACCAGACCAGCGACATGACTATTATTTCAGATACCAATGTTTCGACGCAGGCATCGCCCGGCGATGTGCGCTGGTCGCCTGATGGAAGCAAGGTCGTTCTTGCACAACCTACCGCAACGTCAAGCGGTCGTGCGGTTGTCTGCGTTTATGAAACTGCAACGTGGACTTTGCTTAAAGAAGACTTGACCGATGACGCAGTAGTGATGGCTGCATCGCAGGCCGATGGTGTTGGTTTTACAGGCGATGGGTCGATGGTGTTCGCGCTGTTTGCTAAAACTGACGAAGACCCTACAGGCTGGCGCTTGTTCGCTTACGATGCCACGACATTCGCGCAGGTAGATCACACAGGCACTGACATCGAAAATTATTTCGTCGGTAAAGTCAGCCCTGACTACGGTGTCAGTGGCGTTTACCCTGTCGGCGATACGAAAGCCGCTGTGATTTACGTCAGCGTAGATAGTGAAAACACCTTGGCCGTGTTCGACCTTGTTACTGGCGACCTTGTGCGTGAAGCGATTCTGAACGCGACATCGCCGACCGTTGGTCCGGTTGGACTTGGTGTTAGCATCGACGGCACACGCTTCTTCGCTGCGGACGGTGGTAATAGTTCTGATGGTGTTGTTTTTAGCGTTGACACCGCGAATGCTGACGGCCCACTGACGCTTGCTACTTATCCGCCCGATCAATACTTCTACGGCTGGCGAACCAGCACTTCATAAAGTTTGCATCTGGACGTGCAATCAGGAACGGCGAACTTAAAATGTTCGCCGTTTTGATTCTGTGGATAGTAACCTTCCGCAATATGGACCTGAATACGATACGGGCATAATCTGAATTATAGCCAGCGGGGAATCCTATGACATTTACAGGCACGGACATTTTACTTCTTGCCGGATTACTCTTGTCGGTCTTGTGCGCCTTTGGCGGCTTTCTCGGTTTCTTTTACAGCAACGTGCAGGATGATCTGAAGGGTCTGCGCGAGAAAGCGGAAAACGAAGTCGATCAACTTCGCAAGGATTTCATCGAAGAAGTCCGCATTATGAAAGACACCTTCGCGCACAAGGAAACAATTGATCTGGCGCTTGCACAGATCAATGCAGGCTTTAGCGAAGTGAAACAAGATACGTCGATGCTGACGAAACGGATCGACGACTTTCAACAATTCATTACACAGACTCTTGTGAGTCTGGCGAAGGATAAAAAATGACCGAAGTAATTCAGCGATGGGACCCGGCCTTCGTCCATTTCAAACCGGACGAACTGAAATGTCCGAAGTCGGGCGGCTTCGCCTTCCATCCCGGCTTCGCCGAAAAGCTCGAAATGCTGCGCGCCACATTCGCGAAACCGATATTCGTAAATTCGTGTTGCCGGTCGGCGGCGTATAACGCCACGCTGGAACTTCACGCAGCGAAGTCGCTGCACGTTTACGATCAGCCGAACCGTGGCGCGAAGGGAACCTGCGCCGTTGATGTCCGTATTCAGGATAGTCACGACCGGCACGAACTGCTGAAGATCGGGCTGGCCTTGGGCTTCTCGTGCTACCTGATCGGCGGCAACCCCGTCAACATTCATATGGACCAGCGCCTGCTGCTTGGCGAACCTGTGGCCTTCTGGTAAGATCGTGTTTAAGCCGGACCCCGATGACAAATTGAAAGTGCGCCGCAACATGGCGCTGCTTTCTATTCTGTTTGCGGCGATCATCTGGCCGCACGAACTTATTATTCTGAACCTCGTGTTCAAGCTGGACGTGGACCTGATTAAAGGCTTGCTGGTCTACATGGTCACGCTGGCCGGAACAAGCATCGGCGGCTATTTATGGGCTTGCCTGAAGGACGATCAAAGTGGACCTTGATATTAAACTGATTATCGGCGGTGTCAGCCTTATCGCTTTACTGGCTGGCGGCTGGTACGTCAAACATACGATCACAGAAAACGCGGACCTGAAGGCGAAGAACATTCAGCTTCTTGCTGATTACAATATGCTGAAGGCCGACGCAGACCTGAAGGCGGCGCTGTCCGCAGCCGAACATGCGCAGGCTATTGAGCGCGAGAGAAAGAAGACTCAAATTGAAAAAGACATCGCACATTCTGCTGACGGTCCTGTGGCTGGCGTCTGGATTGACGGCATTAACAGCCTGTACGGACCAGCCGCCAAGGGCGCAGCGAAAGCCCCCTGAAGAATTCCGCACCTGTCAGCCTGATTGCGGTCGCCCTGACGTGGAACACGGCACACAGATCGACATGTTCCGTTGGGGCGTGTGCCAGAAGTTCCGCGCCGATGATTGCCAGTCGAAGCATGAAAAGACGTGGCAGTTTATCGACGGCGATCAAACGCCGTCTTCGTCCAAGAACGCGGCCAACTGACGCGCGTCCAGAACCGAATCCGCAAGTTCCCTGTTCTGCCGGATGACATTAAGAATCTGCGTGTCGATGCTGCGCGGGACGATCAGGTCGGTATATGTTGACGACACCGAATTGTCGGCCTTGCCGATCCGGTCGATCCGGTCTTCCGACTGCCAGCGCGTTTCAGAATTGAAGTCGTTGTTATAATAAAACATGTCGGACGAAACTTTTTGAAGCCCGTCGGTCCCGGTCCCGCCTGCGCTGGCGTTGCCAAGCAGCACGTCGCAATATTGGCTTTCGATGAATTCCTGCTTCGATAAGTGGCGCGTGTCTTTATTGCGCCCCGAGTATTCCGCGAAGCCAATGCCTTCCTTCTTCAGCGCCTCGCCGATCATATCAAGGTCTTCGTGGAAGCGACACCACACGACGGCCTTGCCGTTGACTTCTTCCAGACCGTCGATCAGCGTTTCAATGCGGTGCGATGGAATGCGGATAATGTTGCCGTCTTCGTCCGGCACGAAGCCGGAAAGAATTTGTTGCAGGCGCAGAAGCTGGCTAAGGATGATTGGCGCGGAAACGATCTGACCGTCCTTCAGGCGTGTGATCGAATCCGTCTTCAGTTCGCGGTAAGCCTTGCGCTGTTCTTCTGATAGCGGCACTTCACGCGTCAGGTAAATCTTCGCCGGAAGATCGGTGCAGTCCTTGCGCAGAACGCGGAAGCTGTGGCCGTCGATAATGTCGGTTAGTTGGTCAATGTTCTGAACGCCGACGATCTTGACCGCACCGAACGGCGCGTTCGGGATCGGGCGGCAAACGCAGAAGTGATTCCTGAAGCTATAGAAACTATTGAACCCCATGATGTCGGTATCAAGGAATCGGAACTGCGTGTAAAGATTATGGACGCCCTTGGTGATCGGCGCGCCTGACATGATCCGGCGATACATTGCAAGTGGTGCGAGTTTCAGAATCGTCTTCGTGCGCTGCGCCTTCTGGTTTTTAATGCGGGTTGATTCGTCAAGCGCCCACATGCTGCGCCCGGTCATTAAAACCTTCTCGACGAACTTCTTCCCCTTGTCGGTTCTGAAGGCGTCGAAGTGGATTGCGATGATCCGCAGCTTGCCCCGGCTGCTGGACCCAAGCACTTCGTCGGCGCGCTTCAGCCATTTCTTCGTGTGGTTCGACGTATAGACTAGGGCTTCATATTGAACCCAATCGGGCATGTGAACCGGAATCTGTTCTTCGATCCATTGCCTGTGAACGCCGTTCGGCGCGGTGACGATCAGCGTGTCGATCTCACCAACGGACCACGCATAGGCTGCATCGTCGATCAGGACTTTGGTTTTACCCGTACCCATTTCCATTAAGTAAGCGAAGTTCTTTTTCTTCCGGGCAAGGAAGAAGGCTTTATGCTGGTGCGCGAACGGCTTCGTTTTAAACTCGAATGTTTCGGCCTCGGGCGGCAAGACCGGCGCGGCCTTCGCTGCGCGCGTCGCGGCTTCCTGCGCGCGAAGCTCGGCGATCTTGTTCAGCGGATCGGCATTCGACCAGACCGCGTTCGGAAAGTGTTTTTGAAAATATTCGATATTGGCTGACGATAGCTCGAAGACGAACTTCGCGTCGTGCCATTTCTTCCGCCCCGGCATATCGCGCGTGACAGAATAGAATCGCGCGTCGAATAAGCCGGACACGACCGCGCCCTTATTGGGGATAACTTGAACAAGCATTCTATTTCTTCCGTTCTTTAAAGTCAGCCTATGTCATAAATTCCTGTGTATCAATTTTAACCAGACCTTGCTGCGCGCAAAGTTCTGGATAAATCTGAAGGCGAGAAAGGAAGAACACTTTGCCTAAAGTTTATGGAATTCAGGAGCCGCCCCCGTTCTTTAATCGTGGGACCGGCGAAATGAGCGAAAAGGATTTGTCGTCGGCGAACCGCTACGGCACGATTGTCTTTTGCTTGACCCGCCAAGATAAACCTTCGACCACGCCCGGTCCCTGCCTGCGCAAGTTGGCGCAGGCGCTGAAGGACTTTAAGCCGGAAGATTACATCTTCTTCCCCGGCGGCGACTTCCTGCCGCTGCTTCAGGCTGGCGCGATCCTGCGGGACATGGGCTTTAAAAAGTTCAACTGGCTGAAATGGGAAAAGGAAAAATCAACCGATGGCACAAGGAAGCCGGGCGGCTTTTACGTGCCGGTTGAAATGCCGATAATTTAGAAAGGATTCAAACAATGTCACTCGACGAAGAAATGTTTCAGTTTACGGAAGAACGCACTGTTTCCGATGCTGATTATAAACGCGTGTCCGATCTGACGGTCATGCTGCAAACGAAGAATTCAGAAATCGACGCGATGGAACAGTCCCTGTCCGCGCTGAAGAATGAGCGCGACCGTATCAAGTTCGGCGAACTTCCGCTGGCCATGGATGCTATCGGGATGAAGAAATTCAGCACGGCGGACGGTGAAGAAATCGCCGTCAAGGGCTTCGTGCGTTGCCACATTAAAGAAGAAATGCAGGAACAATCCTACGCGTACCTGCGCGAAATGGGCGCGGGTCCGCTTATCAAAAACGAAATCAAGATCAGTTTGCCGAAGGGCGAAGACTCGCTTGCTGATGAAATCACGGCCTTCTTGCAAGGCCGCAGCGTCGCCTATTCCGCAAAGGAAAACATTCACTGGTCCACGCTGAACGTGTGGGCTAAGGAACAGCTAGAAGCGGGCGTTCAGCTTCAGCCGGACATTCTTGGTCTGCACGTCGGACGCGAAGCAACGATCAAACAGAAAAAGGCATAACGAAATGACTGAAGAAACGAAAACAGAAGAACCACAAAGCGCCGGTCAAGTTGTCGCCGTCGCGAACTTTGATGATATGTTCGCAGCGGAAGGCGCAAGCGGTCTTGAAAATCTGACCGCGCAAGACCTGCGCATTCCATACCTCGCGCTGCTTCAGGACTTGTCCAAGCAGGTGAAGAAACAGAACGCGCTTTATGTCGAAGGCGCGGAACCGGGCATGATGCTGAACACCATCACGCAGCAGCTTTTCAAGAACGAAACCGGCGGCGTCGATGTCATCCCCGTGCATTGGGAAAAGACTTACACCGAATGGAAAGTCGGTCGCGGCGGCTTCGTGCAGCGCCACGGTCCTGAAATCCTGAACCAGACCGCGCGCGTTCAGAACGCGAACGGCGGAACCGACGACGTTCTTCCGAACGGCAACGTGATCGAAACCGCAGCAGTCTATTATGTTCTGATCGTCAGCGGCGGCAACATGGTCAAGGCCATCCTGTCGCTGAAGAAGACGAACATGAAAGTGTCGAAGCGACTCGCAACGATGCTTTCGATGCAGCAGCGTATCAATCCCGGTAACGGTCATCCGTACACGCCGCCAATGTTCGCGAACGTCGTCAACCTTTCATCGGTGATGGAACAGGACGATAAAAATTCGTGGTGGTTGTGGAAGCCAGTGATTAAAGGCTACATCGACCAAGTGTTCAAGGCCGATCTGGCAGGCTACTACTTTAAAGAAGCCAAGGCGTTCTATGAGTCGATCATTGCGGGCGGCGTCAAAATCCAAGACGACCCGGATGCAGGCGACACTGACGGCGCAAGCAACGTCAACACGGGCGCGCCTGATAGCGGCGTCGGCGAAGACGAAATTCCATTTTAATCTGGACACCGATAAACCGGGGGCGCGCAGCCCCCGGCTTTGAGGCTTAGAAAGGGAACCCGCCGTGGACGATGGCGTGATAAAAAGATTCATGTCGCTGTTCGCTGGCTATACGCTGGCGTATGGCCGCACGACCGTACACGGGACGACCAGCGCGAAAGGCAAAGCCGAAAGCCGGTCGTGGACTGTCCACGAACCCGTCACCGCTGGCGTCTGGCACGGCCATCTGACCGGCAAGAATGCAATCGGAATTATTCCGCTGGCCGACGACGACCGCAGCCTGTCGTGGGGCGTGATCGACATTGATGTCTATGGCAACCCGGCGCTGATCTTCGACATCGAACGCCGCATTGTCGCGCTTGGCCTTCCGCTGGTCGTCTGCCGGTCGAAGTCCGGCGGCGCACATTGCTTCTGCTTCCTTGAACAGCCGATGGCTGCTGACGAAGTGATGGAACGCTTGCGTCAATGGGCTGCTGCGATCGGCTACCCGACCGTTGAAGTTTTCCCGAAACAGATCGAACGCCACATTGCCAGCGGGGACAGTGGCAACTGGCTGAACATGCCCTATTATAAAGGCGCGGACACTGAACGCTATGCCGTCAAAAACGGTCAGGCGCTTTCGATTATGGAGTTTCTGGAATACGCGGAATCGAAACAGGTGTCGGTTGAAGACTTCCGCAAGACCGACGGCGGCGACGATCCCGAAATGAATGTCCTGTTCTTGGACGGACCGCCATGCCTGAAGGCGATCTATAAAGGCGGCGGTCTGATCGAAGGTCAGGGCGTTCGCAATCTCGGCATGTATGCCGTCGGCGTTTACGTGAAGAAGCGTTACGGCGATGAATGGCGCGCAAAGTTTGAAGAATATAACCAGAAGCTTTGTCACCCGCCAATGTCGAAGGCTGAATTCGATGTCCTGTCGAAAAGCCTAGCGAAGAAACAATATGATTATAATTGCCGCAGCGAACCGATCAAAACTTATTGTAATCGCGGCACGTGCAAGGGCTGTAAATTCGGCGTCGGCAAGGGCGCGCAGGATTTGGGAATCACGTGGGAGAAATTCGAGAAGCACGAAGGCGACCCCGTGCTGTGGTTCGGCACGATCAACGACAAGCGCATTCTGTTCAAGACCGAAGACCTGCTGGATCAGCGTATGTTCCAGAAGCGCCTGTTTGAAGAAATTACAATCCTTGCGCCGTCGATGACGCCCGCCCGCTGGCGCGCGTATCTTCAGGACCTGCTGGACCGCGTCGAAATCATGCAGCCCCCGGAAGCGGCTAGCGCGGAAGGCCAGTTCCGAATCCTGCTGCAACGCTACGCGCACGGCAACGCGCAGGCGGAATCAAAAGACGAAATCATCAACGGGAATCCGTGGTTCAGCGAAAGCGGCTATGTCCACTTTAAGGCAGAAGGTCTTTATAAGTATCTCGCGAACCAAGGATTCAAAACGCAGTCGGGACATCACGTATGGCAATGGGTCCAGAACCTCGGCGGGAAGAATATCTTCGACGCCGAACTTGGTGAATACTGGATTGTGCCGATGAAGAAGCCGGACGAAGCGAAACTGAAACCGACACCGAACTTTGAATCGAATGACTTCTGACACGCGCCTGATATTGGGACCGCCCGGAACCGGCAAGACGACGCGGCTGCTGAACGCTGTCGATCAGTTCCTGAAGGACGGCGTCCCGCCCGAACGCATCGCGTATATGGGTTACACGCGCAAGGCCGCGCACGAAGCGATTGCGCGCGCCTGCGAACGCTTCGGGTATCAGGAAAGTCAATTCCCTTGGTTCCGAACTTTACATTCGACCGCGTTCAAACTGCTGCGCCTCGCGCCGCATGACGTGATGAATACGCCTGACTTTATGAAAGTCGGCGACGCGCTAAAATGGTGCGACTTTAAAAGCCAGTACGACGCCAGCATGGAACGCCCGCCCGCAGGCGGCGGCAAAGGCGACAACTGCATGACGGCATATTATTTACAGCGCGCGACCGGGCGCAGCGCGCGCGAGATACTGAACAAGTACGACATCGAAAACATCACGCCCGCCGAACTCGACCTGTTCACGCGGACGCTGGAACAATACAAAAAGGAATTCAATCGCTTCGACTTTACCGACTTCCTTGATCTGGTGAACGATCCGGTCGATGTCGATGTCTTCATTCTCGACGAAGCGCAGGACCTGACACGCCAGCAATGGCAGTTTGCGACGCGGATCAGCGCGAAGGCGAAGATCAAGCTGATCGCTGGCGACGACGATCAAGCGATTTATGAATGGTCGGGCGCTGATCCGGCCTTCTTCCAGTCGATCAACGCCCCGCGCGAAGTTCTGCCGGTTTCGTATCGCCTGCCGCGCAGTATTCATAAGAAGTGCAATCGGATTATCTCGGGCGTCAGCCGCCGGTTCCCGAAGGACTGGTCCCCGCGCGACGCAGACGGGCGCGTGAACGCTTTGATGGACGCGGGCGCTGTGCGCCTGCACGACCCCGGAAGCTGGCTGCTGCTGGCCAGAAACCAATACCAGCTAGATCACCTGAAAAGGATCGCAAGCGATCAGGGCGTCGTCTATTCGACCGGCGGCGCATGGTCCAATCAGGCCGAACATATTCAGGCCGTCGTGACCTTTGAAAGATTACGTAAAGGACTGGAACAGCCCGCCGCCAAGATTAGGGAAATGGGTAAATTCATCCGGGGCTTCGTCAATCCGCCGCCCGGCCAGCTTCACGTGTGGGACGCGATCAAGTGGCCGTTCGACGGTCGCCCGGATTGGCTGACCGCCCTTAATAAATTAACCGTTGAAGAACGCGAAATGATTCGCGGCCTGCTGCGGCGCGGCCAGTCGCTGACGAAGCCGGGGCGCGTGACCATCTCGACGATCCACGCGTCGAAGGGCGGCGAGGCCGACAACGTGCTGCTGCTGACCGACATGTCCGGGCGCAACTGGCGCGGTTATCAAAAGGACAAGGATCAGGAACTTCGCGTCTGGTATGTCGCGGCCTCGCGCGCGCGCGAAAATCTTTTCTATGCACAAAGTCGGCAAGGCTTCGCTTTTCCCTTTTGACTTTGACAAAACTTTAGTAAACCGACTTTAGAAAGGAAATAAAATGGAACTCAAATTAGACGGCGACTTCATAGTTTATCACGGCGTCCGCGTCGCGAAGCTTATCACTGACGGTTCTGTCACAGCGACAAGCGCAGGCGGCTTCCGTGATCTGATTAACGACATCGACATCGGTACGCAGGAAATTGTGAAGCGTCGCCAGATTGATCTGTGTTGCCTTGAATGCCAGCGGATTTTCTTGTGATGGACGCGAAGAAAACTTTAGGGATCATGCGGCCATGCTTCGGCAAGACGCCGGGGCAGGACCTGCTGTTTATCAACGACGGTAAGGCGCGCGCATACGACACGACGCATTCGATTTGTATGCCGTTCCCGTCGGGCGACCGCTTCGCCGTCAAGGCCGTTGACTTCGCGAAGATCGTGGACAAGGCGGACCCGGCGAAACTGAAGATCGAAGTGACCGACACGCACGTCATCGTAAAGTCAGGCCGGTCGCGGACGAAATTACCGCGCATTGCCGACGATGACGCCTTTGTTCCTGAACCCGAGTCGGATCAGTGGCGGAACTTCTCGCCAGCGATCACGCAGGCGATGGGGAAGATTTTTAAATTCATGGTCGTCGGCGATGATGACGAACGCCGCAACCTGCTGTCGATGACGCTGCATGTGACTGACGGTTATGTGTATGCGACGAACGGCGTGATCGCGGCGCGCGCCGCGTTTGAAGACGACATTACGGTTCCCGATCTGAACCTTCCGTCGTGGTCGTTCGGCATGATGAATAAGCTGAACGTGAAGGCGTGGCAGTTCACGGAAAACTATGCGGCCTTCCTGACCGATGACGGCGGCTGGTATCGCGCGCAGCTTATCAATATTGATTTCCCGCTGGCCGTGATGAAGGGAATCATCGACGAAATACAGCCGAACACGATTGGTCCGGCGATCAACGTCAGCAACGATTTTATTGCCGCGTTCAAGGAAGCGACCACGCTGTCGCCGCGCTATCTAGAAATAAGCCCGCAGGGTTTCAACGGGCTGGCAGGCGACACCGAAACCATGATCGACTTCCCGCTTCCTGTGCAGGCGACGACGAAGTGGAATCCCGACTTCATTCAGAAGATGATCGACGCGCAGGCCGTTAGCTTCTTCCCCGAACCGACCGGCCAGAATGATCGCGGCTTCTTCATCGGTCCCGGCCTCGAAGGAATCATTATGCGGATAAGAGTATGACCGACGAAATCGACCTGTTCAAAAAGCCGATCCTGCTCGAACAGCCGCCTTCGTCGAAGCGGAAGTCGTCGGCGATCCATCGCGCGATTCCGCCGATCCCTGAAACCGATTGGACCATGCCGACGGAATTCCCTGACCTGTCGGGCGCTGCGATGATCGCGATTGACTGCGAAAGCTATGACCCTGACATCGAAGAAATGGGACCGGGCGTTTATCGCGATGCTTATATCTCGGGCGTCGCCGTCGGAACGCCGGAAGGATTCAAAAAATATTATCCTATCGCGCAGAAGATGGGACCGAACTGCGACAAGGCGACCGTGCTGAAGTGGCTGTCCCGCGAATTGTCGCGACCCGGCCAGCCGAAGATCGGCGCGCATATCCTTTACGATCTGGAACTTCTCGCGGCCAGCGGTGTGAAACTGGCCGGTCCGTTCTATGACGTGCAACACGCTGAACCGCTGCTTGATGAAAACAAGATGTCCTACAGCTTGGACAGTATCGCGCGCGAACACCTTGGCGAATCTAAAGTCGATGACGTGCTGAAGGACTGGATCAGTCGCGCCTTCGGTCCCGAGAACTGGAAGGGCAATATCTGGCGCGCGCCGTCGTCGCTGGTCGGACCTTACGGCGAAGGCGACGTGGACCTTCCCCTTCGTATCTTCGCCGTGCAGAAGCCGCTGCTGGAAAAGTACAAGCTATGGAATATATTCAAACTCGAATCCGACCTGATCCCCATGATGCTTGCCATGCGCCAGCGCGGCGTGTGCGTCGATCTCGACCGCTGCGAACAGGTCGGTCGCCAGCTTAACGCCGGTTACAAGGACATGCTGGCCGGTATGAATCAGGAAGCGGGCTTCGCCGTCGAACCAAACAGCCCGGACTCGCTGGCCAGAGTCTTCGACAAGTTCGGCCTGACTTATCCCTACACCGAAAAGACGAACAAGCCGTCCTTCACCAAAAACTTTTTAGAGAATCACCCGCACCCGTTCGCGCAGAAGATCGTCGCGGTGCGGAAGTTCTCGAAGCTGGATTCGACATTCATCAAAGGCATTCAGAAGGCGCAGGTGAACGGGCGCATTCACACGCAGTTCCATCAACTGCGCAGCGAAGGCGGCGGCACAGTGTCGGGGCGCTTCAGTTCCTCGACGCCGAACCTTCAGAACATTCCGTCGCGCGATCCTATCTATGGTCCCCTGATCCGTTCGATCTTCGTGCCGGAAGCCGGGCAACGCTGGTATAAATTTGATTGGTCACAGATCGAATATCGCCTGATCGTGCATTACGCTTGCCTGCTTGACCTGCCGATGGCGTGGGAAACGGCGCGCCTGTTCACCGACGATCCGACGACCGACTTCCACGAACTTGTCGCGAAGATGACCGGCCTGCCGCGCAAGCAGGCGAAGAACATCAACTTTGGTATTGCATACGGGCAGGGGCTGGCGCTGCTGTGCGCGATCCTTGGCGTCGATGCTGACGAAGGCCGTCGCATTCTCGACGAACACGCGGAGAAGTCGCCCTATATTCGCAAGCTGTCCTACCGCGTTCAGGACCGCGCGAAGCAGCGCGGCTTCGTGACGACGATGCTAGGACGCCGCGCCCGCTTTCCGCTGTGGGAAGATCACTATGGCAACCTGCACACGGAATATAAGCCCGGCTATAAAAGATACCGGACGCACAAGGCGCTGAACGCGCTGATCCAAGGAACAGCCGCTGACATTATGAAGAAGGCGATGGTCGATCTGTGGGAGTCTGGAATCTGCGATGAAATCGGAGTCCCGCACCTGACGGTTCACGACGAACTGGATGGTTCGATCCCGCCCGACAAAATGCACTTGCTGAAGGACATTCAGCACATCATGGAAAACACGGTCCAGCTTCATCTTCCCATGATGGCGGAATACGGAACGGGACCGAATTGGGGGGCAATCGAATGATAAAGGATAAGTATAGAGTCATCACATTGACGCAGGGCTACGTCGCGATTATCGACGCCGAAGACTTCCGGCGCGTCAACAAACTGAAGTGGCACACGCACCGCAGCAAGGGATCGAAGCGCGAACCGGGCAAGCCATACGCCCGCGCCAATGTCGGCGGGAAGAAAGTCTACCTGCACCGCTTCGTTATGAATCCGGCGGAAGGCATGGAAGTCGATCATCGCAATCACCAAACGCTAGATTGCCGAAAAGAGAATCTGCGCGAACTGACCTATGAAGAAAACCAAGCGCACCGCCGCGACCGGATCAAGTTAAGGAAATCTTTACCTTCATCTGATAGTCTGGAAAGTGGGAAACACTTACAGAAAGGGGCTGCACATGCGGCTGAAGCTGACATCGACGAGTCTGGATTCTCTATGGCGGGAAGTCCACAAAGCCCGGCCTTCCACGGTAATAATCAAGATACCCCGCGCAGCGCTTCGCGATCTGGTCGATGACTTCGACCAGCTTCTGACGAAGGCGCACAACGAACCCGGCTTTGAAAAGTTTACCAAGAAGCGACATTCGACTGCGAAGAATGTCGATGACCTGCGGCATTCTGCTGGCAACGGGCGCGGCGATCTGACCGCCGCAAACAACGAAACCCTGAACCGCGTGATGCTGGATTACTCTGAACTGATTGTCGTGGCCAACTTACCGGAGCGCATATAATGAGCAAACTTGACCCTACCCGTTATCCTGAACACCATAAAGTCGAACTGGCCGACGCCGAAATGAAAGCGTCGCGCGTGACGAATTACCTGTCGGCCTTTCTCGACTATATAAGTGACGAACTGAACATCGACCTTGTGGAATTCAACGACGGCGGACACCGCCGGGCGGGCAAAGTCTACACGAAGGCCAGTATTATCTCGGGCTTTCTGGAAGTCGATCAGAAATCTTTTGACAAGGAAAAAGAATTGATGATAGAGGACATGTGCGCGGCCACACAACGCGCATCTGGATAGCGCCGACGGCTGAAGTGTTTCCCAAAACCTACAGTCCTACGTCGGCGCGGTTCGCCGGGTCACTACTCCCCGGCTGAATCGAAAACCCGGTCTTCAGTAAGAAGGCCGGGTTTTCTTTTGCGCGCTGCGGCGGGCGCTGGACCATAGATTGTAACAATCCAGCCGAACCAATAATCTAGCATGATTCATTTTTATTATTGACCTTACTTTTATATCCGTGCAAAAGTGTCCCCCGAGAAAGGAAGGACATAACATGCACAGCAACACTTTACATTTAAAGAACTGGTCGCCCGATAAGAGAAATGGCGCAGCCTTTTCCGACTTTATCCCGCGAGAAACAAAAGAGAAGCTTCAGCTTCGCGTCCCCTCAAAGCCCGAACAACTGTTCGACCTGTCCCCCGATGAAAAGAATATTATGGCCTGCCTGCGTTACGCGCGGCGGGAACTTGACGTGAACGCGATCCGTATGGGCGTATGGGTCCGCACGAATATCACGCTGGACGATAGCAGGATCGGGGGCGCACTCGCTTCACTGGAAATTCGCGGCATGATCCTGAAACCAATGGAAGGCTTGGCGCGCGCTATCGGCGACCAGTACCAGAATAAGAGTCGTCATGGCGGGTAACGTCGAATTCAAAAAGCTTGATTCACTCGCAGCCGTCAAGGAATTGGAAGACGGGACAGCGATGCTTATGTTCCTGAAGGACGTTGTTCCTTTCCTGAACAAGCAACTGATCGAATTTTCGTTGAAGCGCAACGCCGACTTTAAAGACCCGAAAATGACGGCGGTCGCAACCGTGACCGCAGCGTTCCATCTGTTCGCGACGCACATGATGGAAGCGGAAAAGCTTATCGCAAGAAAGCCGCACCCGCTGCTTGCCGCTGTCGCCGGAAGCGTGTTCGAGTCGGGCATGGCCAGCGCAATGCAATTCACGCATGACAGTATCGAAACAATGGAACCGCAATCATGTCGTCACATGCTGCCGATTCTCGAAGCAACCGTTCAAAAATGTAAGGGGAAGATCAGTGAACAGAAAAACGCTTCTTGAGAAAGCCGCGCACCTGACCAGCGTGGACAGGGAAAAAGAATATGGATCGGCGGAAAATAACTTCACGCTGATTGCAAACTACTGGACCTTGTGGATCGAAGCCCGCTTTGGTGTGACGATCAATCTGGAACATGTCGATGTCGCGATGATGATGGATGACGTGAAGAAGGCGCGGCTAGGCACGAACATAAAACACGCGGATTCATGGGTCGATAAGGCGGGCTATACCGCTATTGGCGGCGAACTCGCGCTGGCCGAAGACGATCTGGAAATCCCGGCGCACCTGCGCAACGCCACGCATACGGTGATGAAATGAGCAACGATAATAAACCGCCTGAAGGAGTCGCGCCGCCGATCACGCCGAAGTTCAAGGAATTTCTGAACAAGCTGGCTAAATCGCTGGACGACATGTTCCTGAAAATATCCGGCCAGCGTCAGGCGTGGCTTCTGCTTCAGTTCGATAACGAAACCGGGCGCACGAATTATATTTCTAACATCGACCGCGCGGTCGCTGTCGAACAACTGAAGATTTTTCTGGCCGATCAGGAAGCCTTCCTTGCGCGCGGGAATACATTAAATGGGTAAGCGCAGCGAATTCGAGCGCAACCCGCGCGACCTTTACCCGACGCCGTTGCCCGGCGCTGAACCGCTGATCCGGTTTTTCAAGACCGCAGGCGCTGGTCATCCGGCCTATTATTATGAGCCATGCGGCGGCAATGCGGCGCTGGTCGAACACATTATGAAGCTGATGCCGGAACTGAAGTGCATCGGAGCCAGCGACATCTTCCCGCTGTCGGACGCCGTGGAAAAGCTCGACGTGTTTTCGATTCACGCGGAAGCCTTCGCCGGGCAAGCGCCGTTTATGTTTATCACCAATCCCCCTTGGGACACCGACATTCTGTTCCCGCTGATCGAACATCTTATGAAGATTGCGCCGGTCTGGCTGCTGCTGAATGCGGATTTCATGCACAACGTCACGTCAGCGCCCTACATGGTGAACTGCGAATTCATCGTCGCGGTCGGGCGGCTGAAGTGGGTCCCTGAATCCAAGCACACAGGAAAAGAAAACTGCTGCTGGTACAAGTTCAATAAGTATCACACGGAAGGTCCGCGCTTCGTGAATCAACGTGTGCGTAAAACAGGAAGGAAGAAAAATGACTCGCAAAACGTCTGATCGGATATTCGTCACGGCGATCCTGACTTACATAATCTTCGGAATCTTCACGTTCGGAAGCCTGCTGACGAATAAGCAATGGTGCGATTCAATGCCAGCGGAGCGCCAGCCGGAATGTCGCGGTATATCGTCAATGATCTTCCCGTTCGTCTGGCCGCTGTATTGGTCGGTCGAATTGCAAAGGCCGCACCCGGATCAAGCGAAATGGAAGGTCGAAGCATCGCTGCACGTGAAGAAGGAAACCCCGGCCAATGCTGACAAAAAAAGAAGTCGCTGATTGGGCGAAGCTTCACGGCTTCACCTTCCGCAAACTAGGCGACGCGGAAAAAGACTGGCACTGGTCGGATGAAATCTATGAGCGCGGCAAGTACCGGATCATTCTGCTGCGCCGACAAATGCGGGTCGAACTCTGGACGATCAGCGGATACGAAAAGCTTGGCGGGGGCTGGTATCGCCAATGTTATTTGGATCAGAACGGGAAGCTTAGTGTGATCGGCAAGCACGGCTTCGACTTACAATTTCCTAGAGGGGAAAATATGCAACTGGACGACTTTGAAAAGCTGAAGATCGAACTGACAGAAGAAGACAAGAACATCGAACGGTTTACAGATAACCTGTCGGACGCGCAGGAACGTAGGATCGTTATGCAGGCGAAGTTTGTCGAACATGTGTTCGGGGTGCGCGTCGGTTCTCTGGTAAAATCGAAAGGCGCGATCTACAAAGTCCGGTCGCTGCGGCTGCAATACTTTGATTGGAAGCATCAAGGCCGACCATGGCTTACGGGTTTAAAACAAAAAGCGGACGGCAAGTACGGGGTGCGGGAATTCAACATCTATAACGATTGGGAAATCGTCGATGAAGTACAAGGTGACGGCACAGGGGGAAGTGCTGAAGGAAGTGGAAACCCCGGAACCGCTGACGCAGCTTGACCGGGAAGGGCTGCGGCGCACTTATTCGGCGCTGCACAATATCCCCCGGCATTACATCAAAGTGAAACGCGAGAAGAATGGCTATGGCAGAATCTGAATGGAAGAACGGCTGGAACTGGTCGCCCGATCACTTTGAATTTATTGTTTCACTGTCGCCCCTGCGCTGGCGACTTCCGTGGATCAATCTGTTTGAAATGTATCTGATGATTGACTTCGGTCCGATCAACATTCAGATTGGGCTTCCACTTTGGTATGAAAGGAACATGTAACATGGCTACCAAGTCGAAAAAGAAACCGGCGAAGCGCAATTATGTCCTGCGCGACGTGAACCATTGGGGCAGAACGAAGGTTCTGGAATCCCGCCGCGCTGCTGGCGAACTGCCGCGCAAGAAGAAGGCTGCTTAATCATGTCCGGCCAAAGCATCAAAGCGTCGATACTGGAATCTGTGGTCCACGTTGCCAGCGGTTACGTAGTGGCGCTTCTGATCTTTGGCCGGGACGATTTCACCGCAGCCGGTCACATGACAATTCTCGGCCTCGCGTTTATCGGGTTCGCCCGCCATTTCATCGTCAGGCGCTTGGCCGACTGGATGACGACGCGCAACCGCCTGACCGAATTTGAAATCGAAGCGCGTATGCGCCAGCTTGGCCGCGCGGTCGAAGAACATATCGCGCAGGACAAGCACTTTGAACAAGCGCAGCGCAAGGCTGCGTAATGAAACTTTTCGGATGGATATTACTGGCCGTCATCCTTTGGTTTATCCACGGCCAGATTAAGCAGGGGCGCAATAATGACGAATCCGCAGACAGCTAAGATCGAGAAAAAGAAATTCTACACGGCTGCGGAAATCGCCAGCCGCGTGATCGCGACATTCCTGTGGCCGTTCGCGCCGGTCGGAGTCCTTTACCTGATCGCCGTATTTTGCACGTGGACGATCTGGCCAACGTATCACAGCGATCAGGAAGTCGCCCTGACCTTTCTGCGCTTCTTCTATCTTATGTTCTTCGCCATCGGCGTCGGCTGCTGGATCGAAGAATATTCTGGCAAGGCCAGCGCGGCGAAGGAAGATGCCGAAATCGACGCCATCATGCAAGACAACGAAAATGCTGCGAATAAAAATTGAACTGATCCCCGGCGGGATCGGCGAACCTGAAATGATCGGCTGTATGGACATCGCGCGCGTCGCGCAGCGGTCGAAGACGCGCCGGGATTATAAGGGCATCGTTTACCGGCGCGGCGCTGAACCGGGGCGCAAGGCCAGCGTATTGCGTCAGGCGCGCGTGGACAATTACCCGTTTGAATCGTACAATGTATGGCGTCTTATAACGCGAATGCTGAAATCAGCCTTCCCTGAAGAAGCCGATCATGTCGAAAAAATCGAAGTCTATCGCGAATGCAATTGCAAAAGACCTTCGGAGTCCGAAGTACAAAATGCGCGTGGTCAAGGACAAGAAGCAGGCGACAAAAAGAAAGCGGGTCAAGAATGATGAAGTTTCGCGAAGTGAAGTTGAAGACGTTTAAGGCCGACGGCGGCTTCCGTTTTCTGATTCAGATCGGTTTCCTGACAATGGTGATCGACCAGTTTTCGGTGTTCGCGACGCCGCACGACAATGTTCTGCTTGATCTGTTCGTCAAGTCGATCAGCCTGTTCTGCATCGCCGTCCTGCTGCGCTTCATGTGGATAACCGGCAAGGACGATCCACTTTGAAAGTCATGGCCTTTCCCGCCTGCGGTACACTTGCCGGATGGGAAAGCGCCAGAAGCATTGTCAATATTGCGGCTGCAAAGTGCGGCGCTATCGGCCTGACCAAGTAAATCTTCCCGGCGTCCCCATGCCTCACGACCTTCTGACGGTCGATCATTTCATCCCGCGCGCTGCGGGCGGAACGAACCGCGCGGAAAACAAAGTCATTTCCTGCTGGCTGTGCAATAATCGCAAAGGCGCGAATCCCGGCTGGCAGGTAAAATATTCCCGCTACGGCGACGACATCGCGAAGACTGGAACCAAGATAAACCCGGACACGTATCTTTATGCTGGAAAAATCTACTCTAAAGCTGACGATAAAGCCGACGCATGACGCCTTTAGTCCCGATCTGGACTGTGCGTTCTTCGTCAACGACATGCGGACCCGGAACTTTCTGGCGAACTACCTGCCGGACAAAGGGCTGTGGCTGATCTATCTTCTGAATGTTCCGAAGAAGGCCAAGATCGAAGTGCGCCGCGCCGGTCTGCTTATCAACAACAATGTGATCCCGCACCGCGAACTAAAAGGACCTGTGGACAAGTGATCTATAAAACCTACCAATCACGCGAAAATGTTGCTTCTATGGACCCGAACATAGAAAGGAATGATAATGGAACCGAACATTTACGCATGGCTGGCTTGGGCATTCGCAATCACAAGCGTCGGCCTTTGGATTTTGCTGATCGTATCTTCGATCAGCTATCAACGACTCCGCCGTTATTACAACGACGACACCGGAAAAATGTATGACCAACATACCGCCACGTTCAATAATTACCTGACCGAAATGCGCGCCGCGTGGCAGGCGCGCGCCGATCTTCAGGCCAGTGAAGGGCGATTTCAAGAAGCAATTCGCCGCGTCATCGACGCTTATAATAAAAAGGCCGACGAAGGAATCCAGCTTCGCAAGGCGCGCAAGAAAGATAGCTTACAAAAAGCAAACGAAGCGTCGAACATCGCCGTCGGATTGAACCACGCGCTTTTGATTCTCGATTCACTGGATCACAGCGAACCAGACCCGAAAGAACTGGAAAACTTCTTCGCTGTGCGCCATCCCTGCGGAAAAGAAACGCAGCCGCAGAAGGACGTGCCGGTCTATAACTTCACGGGACCACGCGCGCCGGGCGAACCAGCGCCGCGTGTAAACAAGCCGCTGAAGAATCTGAAGATCGTTTCGGAATGCACACGCGGACCTGACTGTTCGTATTGCGACACGTCGAAACCATTTCCGGGTCGCGGCTAATGCTGACAGTCGGGTTCGATACTGAAACGACCAAGCTGGCCAACTTCAGAATCCCGGCGTGGCATCCTAGCCAGCCGCGCCTTGTGCAACTTGCGGCGCTGCTGGTCGAAGATGACGGCGACGGCAACTTCACCGAAGTCGCCGGGATCAGCCTAATCATAAAGCCTGATGGCTTTGAGATTCCGAAGGACGCTTCCGACATCAACGGCACGACGACTGAAAAGGCGAACCGTTGCGGCGTCCCCCTGATTATCGCGCTGGCCGCGTTTTCTAACCTCGTGAAGCTGGCCGACCGCGTGATCGCGCACAACATTCAGTTCGACGCCTTCGTGATGAATGGCGAATTCGCCCGTGCGAAAAAACCGAACCGGATGGCGCAGAAGAATCAATTCTGCACGATGACCTCGGCGACCGACCTTGTGAAAATGCCGCCGACTCCGAACATGATAAACGCAGGCTTCGGCGATCAGTTCAAGCCGCCGAACCTGACGGAACTGCATCACCATTGTTTCGGCGTTCCGTTTGAAGGCGCACACGACGCGCTGGAAGACGTGCGCGCGATGCTGCGCTGTTACCCATATGTGACGCGCCAGAAATTGCGCGCTGAAGAATACGTGGTCCCGCTGACCAATCCGAAATATGGAGTCGCGAAGTGATACATCGCGGTTATGAGATACGCCGGTCACAAGCGGCGCGCGTCGTGGCATGTGTATTGCCCCGACGGAAAGTTTAAACACACGGCTGGCACTCGCAAGGACGCGATCAGCCAGATCAACTTCTGCACAACGAAAGGACTATGGCCTATGCAATGGATTGGAGTCGACTTTGACGGAACGCTGGCTGAATATCACGGCTGGAAAGATTTAGAATTCGGTGCGCCGATCAAGCCGATGGTGGATCGCGTTATGAATTGGCTGAAGGAAGGACGGCGCGTGAAGATTTTCACGGCGCGAGTCGCGGCCAGCGGTGCAACGTCCGAAGTGAGCGTGGACGATCAGGCATTCGCCGACCGTCAGCGCGCCGCAATCGAAGCGTGGTGTGTGCAGCAGTTCGACCAGAAGCTCGAAGTGACGGCGGTGAAAGATTTCCAGATGTCGGAAATGTGGGACGACCGCGCCGTCGGCATGGAAACGAACACCGGCCAGATTCGCACCGACGCCAACGTCAGGGCTTGACCGTTCGGACGGCGGCTTCTATCTTTCGTCACGGATGGAAGTCCAACCCGTTCCAAATCGCCGTAGGGGTACGGCGCGGATCGACCCGGAAGCGCCTTGCGCCGATGGCTTGGTCCCTACCTCAAAACCCCCGGTCCTTCGTGGCCGGGGGTTTTTCTTTTCGTAATGTGTTGCCAAAATCGCAATTCATGCAAAAGGTACATAATGCACATTTTGCATCTTTTTAACGTGTTCTTAACCCTGATTGGATATTCTGATAATAGGGAAACACTTTAGAAAGGGACTACACCATGACGACCAGCCTTAAAATGACCGAACAGAACCGCCTGACGATCCTGACCATGTACGAAACCCTGACGGCCAGCAAAGCCCGCTGCGACGCCCTGCTGGCCTTCCCTGACGCGCTGAAGGACACCTTCGTCGTCTGCTTCCTGTCGAAGCAGGGCGCGAACCCGACCTTCCTGCGCGTCGTCGGTCGCCATCCCCTGAACGGTCGCGATCTTTACAACCGTTCGGGCGACGCCCTTATCACGCAGCGCCTGCCCCGCGACCGCGCTATCCGCTTCATTAAGGAAAACCGCCTGACCGACGAAGCCATCGCCCTGCCCCTGCTGACAGCGCTGGAAATGGAACAGGCGCAGCTTGCCCGCCTGATCGCGACGCTGGTCGAAGCCGGTATCAAGGAATAGGGGGAAGCCATGACCACATTCACCGCCACACAGATCGCCGAACAGAACCAACGCTACGGCATGAGCATCGAAGAAATGCGCAAGGACTTGACCGATCAGGCCAGCCTTGCCGGGAAGAATATGCTGGTTCAGTCGATCCTGTCGGACGCGCAGGAAGTCATGTCGCGCGGCGATTACGTCACCGCGAACCGCTTCATCAACAAAGCGAAGTGGGCGCTGGCCAGCCTCGCCGAAACCGAAATGGACCGCTGGCTGGCCTCGCGCCGGGAGGGCTAAGACTGAACCATGTCGGCGACATTAATGTCGCCGACATGGTTAGGTAATAATATTACGAAAATAAATCTTGACGTTAAGGTTGTATTAACCTTAATAGGATAACCTGAAACTATAGGGAAACACTTTACAGAAAGGGACTACAATGCCTTTAGATGCAATCAACGCCCCCGCCGTTCGCGCACCTTGGAAGAACCTTGGCCAGCCGGTTGACGCCTCGCTGTCCGCCGCCGACATGCTGAAATCGGTCAATCTGGATTGGGAAGTCGAAAAGCGCCCGATCTTCGTTCCAACCGGCGCGGACGGCCTCGGCGCGATGACCATGGTGAAGGACCGCTTCGCACTGGTACGCACGACCGACGACCGCGTGATGGACCTTTGCGGCAAGGACTACATTCCTAACCAGAACGCGAACGCCTTCAGCTTCTTCTATGACTTCGCTGCTGAAACCCACATGAAAATGGAATCGGTCGGCATCGTTGACGGCGGTCGCCGCGTGTTCGCAATCGCCCGCATGGAAACGATGGACTTCAGTATCGGCGCAGGCGACGAAGATCAGATTCGCGGTTACATGCTTCTGTCGAATCCGCACATCGTTGGCCGTTCGCTGCAATATCTTTACATGCCGACCCGCGCCGCCTGCTGGAACATCTTCACTTCGATCAGCCGTCAGCGCAGCGCAATCGGCAACTTCCGTATGCACCACACGAAAGAATTTTCGATGAACGTGAAACTGGAAGCCCTCGAAGCCCTGAAGGTCACGCAGCGCGCACAAGCCGACTATCAGGCGCAAGGCAACTTTCTGGCCAGCAAGCGCGCGAACAACGAAGACGTGGCCGAATACTTCACGAAACTGTTCCAGCCGAAACTTCTGGAAGAAGCGGGCGACTATAGCCGCACGATGATTCAGATGCTGGACATCTTCAAAACGCAGCCGGGCGTCAATCTGTCCGGCGGCTCGTGGTGGACCGCTTTCAACGCTGTGACGTATTACTACGATCACGAAGCAGGCCGCAGCGAAAACAACCGCTTCCGCGCCGCGCTGTTCGGCTCGGGCAACGTCCAGAAGAACAAGGCGATGAATCTGGCGCTGGAATACGCCGGTAAAGTCTAAAGCGAATGCCCCCGCGCCGATTGGGCGGCGCGGGGGAACTTCTTAGAAAGGAATGACACCATGGCACTCGTTTGGAACACCGAAAAGATCGCGGATTACCAGAACGTATGTTTCAAAAACTTCGGCACTGACGAATCTGAACTTTTAGGCCGCACCGAAACAATGATCTGGCTGCTTATGTTCGTCGGCATCACGAAGATCACCGCCGAAAATCACAAGGACGTTTTCAAGCGCATTTACATTTACGAAAAGGTGAACGGTTCGCTGCGCCGTCATGCTGGCGAAGACAAGATCGTCCGCGACCTGCCGATCACATATGAAGACGTGCGCCTGCATATCGGCCTGTCCACGAACGTCAGCACTTCGACCCGGACGGAATTCAATAAGAAGCTCGAAGACATTGCGGGCGACGAACTGAACCGTCAGGTGCGCGTTGCGCAGCAAGCGAAGGAACAAGCAGCATGAGCATCCCGGTTAAAGGCATAGTGATCGCCCTCGCGCTGGCCGTCGGCGTTCCCAAAGCATTTCAATACGGCGCGGCGCAGACGACTTGTGAAGCGACGCCCGAAATGGTCCAGAAAGTTATGGACGACATGCTTCCCGCCGACTACACGGGCGACAAGGACGCATTGAAAGCGCGCCTGCTGCGTCAGCTTCACGGCACGGGCAACTGCGCCGCGATGGTGAAGAAAGTGCAGGACATCGTTCTGAACCCGGACATTGGCGACGGAAAGGACGTGGTGACGTTCAAGTCTGATAAAGAAGCCTTGGAATATTTTAGAAAGGAATAACATGACGACCTACATGGAAGCCGTGCTGAACGGCGAAGACGAAAGTGCAGCCCGAGTCAAAAAGGACGACGCGATTCATGCTTCGGTATGCGCAGCGCTGGACAAGCTGGATGAATTCTACCCGCAGTTCCGGCGATCAGCCGGTCCGATGGGGGACAAGCTGGCTGCTGCGCTTCACCGCACATTCGAGTCCGCATTCAACGAAATAGACGGAATCGAAAAGGAAGAACTGACAAGCCTGAATGTGCTGGCGCGAAAGTATCCACGCCAGACGGTCACGGGAAGAATGTCCGCGACCGAACCGAATGTCAGCGCAAGGCCAAAAGGCGGAAGCGATGATTGACCCGCCGTATTATGGACCGAAAGACATTCGCAGCGACGGGCTGCTAAAGGCTGCAAAGCTAAAACAACGCGACCAATTTAGAAAGGAATCAAATATGGCTAAACCTATCAAGACCGCAATCCTGCTAAGGCCGGAAAAACGCGACGGGAAGATCGTCAAAAAGCAGGACGACGTTGCCCGCTGCATTACTGAAGACGATAAATATATCGGCGGACGGTTGAAGGAACGCCGTCAGGCGCTGCGCATATCGCAGGAAAAGCTTGCCGACATGATCGGCCTGACCTTCCAGCAGGTGCAGAAGTATGAGCGCGCGGCGAACCGCGTGTCAGCCAGCCGTCTTCTTCAGATCGCGAGAATCCTAGAAACGCCGGTCACGTACTTCCTTCCCGACTTTGAAACGCGCGACGACATCGCTTCGTCGTGGCTTCAGGACGAAAACAAACACCTGCGATCCATCATTCAGGAAATGCACGACACAACGGCGCGCCTTGCCAAGTCGATCAAGCCGGTAAAGGTGAAAAAGAAATGAGCAACGAACGCGACATTCCGAACGACCTTTCGATTCACACATACCTGCATTGCGGTCTGTGCTTGGAAGAACGACCAGCCGATCAAACACCGAAGGACTTCCAGCGCCTTCAGATAGGCATGACGGCGCTAGGCTTTCAAGTATGGTGCAGCAGGCACGAAGCCAACGTCATGCACGTTGACTTTCAAGGCCAGAAGCATCCGGCAAACACGACAAGGAAGGCATAGATGACGGAACAGCTTACATTCAAACAGGCACTTCAGAATCTTGTGAACATGGCCATGTGTGCGTCGCCCGCTGATTGTGAACGGCACTATGGCGTCGCGATGGATCAGAGTCACATCGAAGACGCCGAAGAAAAGATACGCATGTCCTTCCTGCTTCTCGGGACCGCCCTTGACGCTGCGCAGGACGTGGTCAGCTTCGCCAGCATGACGGCATACGAACGCGAAGTCTGTAAGGACGAAATCAGGCTGGCCAATATGGTGCAGCAACATTTCGAGCATGAAATGCCGTCGGTCGAAGCCCGGATCGAAGTGACGGCGGAAGCGATAAAGAAAATGGTTGCGCGATGAATCGAGTCGCGTTATAACCCGACATTAGAAAGGACATATGGGGATGGCTGATATTGCGCGACTGGAAGCACTTGAAAAGATTCTGCTGAACTACCGCGAAATGTTCGGTAGGGAATACACGTTCGATCTTTCAAATTGGGCTGCGCCGACTTCGGTCTATGTCCCGGAAGAAAACATTCACGTCTGCGGAACCGCAGCCTGCGCCCTCGGGCTGGCCTGCCATTATCCGCCCTTCATCGCCGCCGGTCTTACAATATGCGATCAAAAACATCGCCGCCGTTATCCGTTTTTTGAGGGCTACGAAAATTTTGAAGCCGGGGCGCGTTTCTTCGGCATATCAGATACAGAGTCTTGGGGACTTTTCAGCAGGGAATCATACGTCGAATGCGATTCAGATGATCGCGACGTTCCCGCCGATGAAGTCGCCGCCAAGGTGCGAACGCTGATCGACAAATACAAGGACGCTGAAAATGCCACACGCTAACATTCCGCCGCACATAAAAGAAATGGCAGAACGCGCTTTTGACGTGACGAAAGCTATGGAAGCGCAGCTTTTCGCGTTCGACCGATCAGCGCAGGCGACTATTGTTTCGTTGTTGATGGCCAAGATCGCCCGCCGGTCCGGGCTGACCAAGGAAACTTACCTGCATACAATGGCTTTAGCGTGGGACGTTGAACATGCACGAAAGACTTTGCAAAGTACGGAACCCGAAACGTCATCGAAAGATCGTCAAGATGGGTAAGGACTCGGCTGTGAAAGCGATCAATGGACCGCACGGTCTTCGCCAGAATGCCGTGATCGTGCATTCCGAAAACAAGGCGACCCGACCGCGTGACACGGTTCCCTTGCGCGACTGGAACCAAAGTAAAGTTAGATTCTACATTGTCCACGGTCAAAGCAAAACGCTGACCCGCGAATTCCTTCGGAAGACGAATGCCAATGTCTTTACCGCGCCGTACCGGATAAATGTCAATAATCATGCTGTTATTTCCTTTCTAACAGCGTCCAATGATAGGGGTATCAAATAAGTTCCATGGGATCACGTAAAACATTTAATCACGTGCGCGACGCTTTCGACCTAATAGAACGGCAATATCTCGACCAAATTGTCCCCGTAAAGGGAAGCAAAAGCGACATTGCGCTGCGCATGATTAAGCGACATCTTCCGCCCCGACTGAAGCCGAAGATGGCGTCGCTGAAGACCGCGCTGGCCTCGCCCGTGCGCGCCATCATGTTCGCACAGTCGATTGATGACCACTATGATCGACTTCAGTTCTTGCGCGACTGGACCGAAGGCGATCTGGATGCTTGGGCGGACTTTCGCGAGTACGTTGGAAAAGAGGGTAAGGGCTAATGAAAGGTTATAAGGACGACTTTGGTGTCATGCGCAAGTATCGTGTGGACCTGCGCCGACTGGAAGTTCAAACGGGAAGCGTCGAAGTGACGGCGCGAAGCAAGAACGACGCGCGCCAGAAAGCGCAGCGTATGCCGGTCGCCGACATGGGCGACTGGTCGCCCGAACCGCACCTGACGAAACACCCAAGCGTTCAGCAGGTGGAAGAAATATGAATGCGTATGTAAGGATCGAAGCTGTCCGCGTCGGGCTGGCCTGCGAAAAGTACCTGAAGGCATACACAAAGCCGGTCTTCACTTCGTCGATCTCGCAGCGTGATCGCAACATGGTCAGCAAACTTCTGTCGGCCAGCAAGGTCGCGCTGAAATCGAGCGAAGAACCCATGCTGATTTCAGATGAAGCCTGTGATTGCCTGAAGGAATTTCTGATATGAAAACAATAATCACCATTTCGCGCGATCTCGTAACACACGATCTTCACTTCAGCGGCACGATAACCGCGCGCGATCAAGCTAGGGCTATAACTGCGCTGCATCCACTTGAGAAGGCTGCGCTGGATGAAGCGATAAAGACGGCGGAAGAAATCACGCAGAATCTGAACATTCTGTTCCAAGGAATCGAACGGGCGAACAAACTTGACGAAGAAAAACCTGAAGTCCCCGGTTAAAGAACCGTGGCGCGTGACGGTCGGCCAGCTTGTAAGGTCGTCGTTGCCTGCTGGCATGATGATTAAAGACGCTGCGGCACATGCTGGCGTCGGGCGCGCTGCGCTGTCCTATGTCGTCAACGGCCAGCATGGGCTGTCTGTGGAACTGGCTGCGCGGCTCGACGATGCTTTCAACATCGACGGCGCGAACCTGCTGCTGGCGCAGACGATGGCAGAATATGGTGAATTCAGAAAGAAGCACGGAAGGATTGTTGAACGCTATGACAGTGAAGTGTAACAGGGCAAGCTGCAATCGTGTCGGCCAGTTCGCGCACAACGACGGGCGGCGCGGCCTTTACTGCTGCACTTGCGCGATTCTCATAAACAAGGAGTGCCGCAGGTTCAACGATCCGAACTGTTTCGACCTGCCAGCAGGCGAAGAACTGCGTCAGGCGATGCTGCGGGACCGGGAATATATCAACGGCAAAAACATGTCTATGGAAGTGCATCATGCGGAAATCGAAAAAGAAGCAGGTCGAAAAGTCCATTGACGAAATGACGGACGAACAGCGCCTTGAACTTATGATCGACATAATTTCAAACGACGTGCTGCGCTTCGTCGATATTGTCGTCAGGCAACGAATTAAACTTTGGGCGAATGCAATCAAGGAAGGTTTAGATGACCGAACACACGTCGCGACAAGAAGCGAAGAAGCTGGCCAGCGAAGTGCGCGTATTAAAGCATAAGGCTAAGGACGCATATCTTGAACACGCCCGGCTAATGCGCGGACGATCTGACGGCGCGAACCTTGCCGCGCATATATCGCCGCCGATTGCGGTCGCGGCGCACCTTTACAATCACACGATGAAGCGGCTGAAGGAAATCGACCCGTCCTTCCCGAAAGATTTTCAACCCCTACCGGAAGGCGAATAATGTCAGAAGAATTGAATCTACATATGCGCGTCATTCATAAGCAGCGCATTTTTATCAGCGACCGGCAAACGCTGGAACTGCCGTATGGAAGTGAGATTCTGAAGTTCGACAATCAGAACGGCGAACTGTGCGTCTGGTATTCGTATCATCCTGATATGAAAGAAAAGCAGTATCTGGTCATCAAGGTGATCGGCACAGGTCACGTATTTAATGAGCCGCCGGACGAAATGTGGTCGCACATGGCGACGGTCGTGATGAATCCAGAAGCCCCCTTCGTGTGGCATATCTATAAAGTGGAACCTGTGTGATATGCCGGTCATTATTCTAGAATCCGAACGTCAGGAAGTATTCCACGGTTCTGAAACCGGCGAAGTCAACATCACGCTGCTTCGTAAATGGCTGGTCGCGAAAGAACGCAAGGCGGAAATGTCGGCCATGGAAGCGTGGAACGTGGCCGACCTGCTGCTTCATCACGAATGGGATGAAACCAAAGGCGAACGGATCGCCGACCTGCTGGCGCATAAGAACAAGTGGGAACCGCTGATCTGTTTCAACAACGGCGACGGTTCGGTCTTCGTGATCGACGGCTGGCACAGGCTACAAATACTTTTCGACGAACGCGAACCCGGCCAGCGTTTGATCGGCTTCCTGACGTATATGGTGACGCGGGCGGAATGCGAAATGTTTAAACCGGATGGAATCGCGATAAAGGTATCGGCATGACTTTTTTACTTTGCATTATCTTCGCCTTGGTGAATGTGCCGGGCATTATCTTCTCGCACAACATCGTCAGCGGCGCGTCGTTCGCCGTCTGCATGGGGTGCGCTGCGTTCAACTGGAAACTTAATCGGAGTTAGAACAATGTGGGATAGAATCACAGCACTATGCGTCTGGCTATTCCTGTCGATGCTGACAATGTTGTTCGCGCAGCTATGCAACGATGCAGGACACGAAGGCGTCGGCTTTTTCTTCTGCCTGATCGGCGGCGGCGCGGCTACTTGGATCACATGGGAAGTTTACGAAAGGCTATAGCACATGACAAACGTATGGACTCACGACGCATGGAAGCGGGCGCGCGACATGGCGAAAGATCGCCTTGGTAAGACCCGCGCGAACATCGAAGCGCTGAAGCACGACTTGCGCCCGAGGGAAGGCGACGACGCGATCATGCGCGCGATGAAGAAACAGTCGGCGAATAAGTTCGACGATGAATTGTTCGTTATAGACTGGCTTGAATGCCTGATCGAACGGGACGAACAGAAATGAAAAGCATTCTGCACGAATTCGGACCAGCGTGGGTTTCACACGCGACATCACAGTGCAAACATTGCCATTGCACCAACCGCGAAGCGTCAGTGATAGGCATGGAATGTTCGGTTCGCGCAGCGAAGGCCGAACTTGATATTAAAATGGCGCTGTTCCAGTCGAAAACCGCGTTTGAACATTCCCTTGCCGATCTTGCGACCGCTGCGAAGCTGACGCAGAACAGCAGCGACTTCGATATTCAAACGGTCAGGGCGAGATTACAAATTATGATCGACAACATCACGACGGCGTTGGGTTACTTTGAATGAAGACGGCGACGGTTGAAGATTTGGAAACGATTGCGGCGGACCTTGTGCGACTGGAAAAGCGCGCGAAGGACTTAGGGCTGCGCGACACGGCAATGTCTTTCGGCTTTGCGCGCGGGACAATGTGGCGCGAAGCATGGCACACGGCGACGGCGCACCTGACGCCGATGGAACGAACACGCATTGCAGACATGGCTAAAGTGAAGGGGCTTATGAAGTGAAGATTGATTTCACCGAAGAAGAAATCCGCAGAATGCTTGACTGCATTGAAGGCTGGATATGGGACAAAGGTATGGATGAAGGCACACGGTCCGCGCGTGATAAGCTTTGGAAGGCGCGCTTAAGGCTATCTAAAAAGAATCCACCCGCCGAAAGGTGTGCATAGTCAATAGAGAATATATTCCTAGATAGGACGCGACATGACGGAACACTACGACACGCCCCCGCCGCCCGAATCAGATCGCGAGAACGTGCGGCGCATGGCCGACGGCATCCGGCGCTTTTCGCTGGCCGAACACGCCGCCCGTTTCAGCGCAGCGGACTACGCAGCAATGCGTCATCGCTTGGTGGACGTTGGATTGTCCCCGGCTGACCTGACGGCCTTCCATGCGCGTCTCCGGGGCGCTGTGAAGCGACAAGGTTATTGGAGCATGTTTGCGCCTCCGCCCCATGACGTTTATATGGCAATGGTAAACGCGTGTCTGCGATCTATCGACGAACAGGGTTTTCGTATTGTTAGGAAGCGGCGATCATTGCGCGACTGGATTATTTGGTTTTACAGGGCGGGACGACCTTGATCGACTGGATCAAAAACGATACGATCTGAAATTATGACGGCTCGGCCAGCGATAAAATTCTTTTATAAACCGCCTATTGTGCGACTGGACCAGTGGAAAGAACTGGCCAGAACGGTCAACGCACGGTCCAATGCCGATTGGGAAGCAACGGCGCGCCAGTATGCTCGGGCGAAGGGTCAGGCCATCGTTGAACACCCGAACGGCACGTTGTCAGTCTTCGACCGGCGGGACAGTGGTCAGGTGCGCGTCGCGCGGTATCGTGCTGGCCGATGGGGCTGGCATTCACCACAACCCGCTGTGTCCTGTCCCGCCGAAGAACACTAGATATGGTGTTACAGCGGAATGTTTCACGTGAAACTATCGGATCACGCCGGGGAATAGCGCAGCGAATTCGCGCGCGTCATTCGGTGATTCAATTTCGATCTTGCCCCACTTGATCGCATACAGATCGACGACCGCTTCGGAGAAGCGCGGCCAGTTTTCGGCCTTGTCGGCGTCCAGCCATGATTCAACGATGAAGGGCTTCTTGCACCCGCCGAAATAGCCATCGACCAGATCGCGCAGCGTCCAATCCAGAGCTTTCGTGATGCTGATACCGACGCGCGCAGCGTGTCGGTCATACCGGCCAAACTTGACCAGCGATTCCTTCGTGAAGATATTTTCGGCCAGCAGGTGTGTGCAGAATGCGTCCAGCGCAGCGCCGACCTTGACCCGGCCTTCGGTCTGGTCGGTCATAAATTTCATGTCGTCATACAGTTCTTTCCGTAACAGTATCGGCCTAAATTCCTGCATCATTTTCGATATTTCCTTTCTCTCCCCTATATACGCGTACGTTTGTGTAGTTTCATTTTTATTTTTATATTTACCGCGCGCGTCGGAGTCAAGTCCGATGGAAATTGAAACTACATAAACGTACACGTGTATAATAGGATACGGGGAATCAGGGGCAGGAAAACAGGTTGTCAGAATCTAAGAAAGTTTGGGCGCGGGTAAAAAAGCACATGCCCGGTCGCTGGCAACGGATCGAAAACCGCGCCGACGTGGGAACGCCGGACACGGCTTACGTCATGCCCTCGGGCGCGACGGGCTGGGTCGAATTCAAGCACCTGAAGAAAGGCTGGCCAGCGCGCGCTGAAACGCAGACCAGCATCGGTCTTGAACCGGCGCAGGTGATCTTCCTCAACGATTGGGTAAAAGCCGGGGGGCGGGCTTACCTGCTGGCCAGAATTGAAGGTCCGGGGGGCTGCTGGCTGATCGTGCCGGGCGACCGGGTCGTCGCCAAGGACACGAAGGCGGGCTGGCTGCATCGCGCCGCATGGTCGGGCGATCAAGTCAACTGGCTGGCCATGTCGCGCGTCCTCGGGCATACTGGTCAGGAAGAATCGAAAGTGATCGGCAATGTCGCAGAAGCTGAACGTGTCCCTATCGGCGGACCTCTCCCTTTTTAAAAAACTGCTGATCCCTCTTGGTGGTGGTCAGGCTGCGAAGGCCGTCACTGACTCGCTGAACAACGTGGCGTTCGATTCACAGCGCGCACTTCAGGCGCTTACCCTTACAGCATTCTCTGACCCTGTACCCTTCACGCAGCGCGCCTTCGGTGTTGAACAAGCGAAAGTCACGCAGGGCGTTGATGCTGTGGCGCGCGTTTTTGTCAGGGACGTGCAGGCTAAATTCTTAGAACCTCAAATTCTCGGGGGTGTGCGAAAAGCGGGGGACTATGCGACCACGAAGGGGGGGCCACTTGTGCCGGGCGGTTCTATCCAGCTTAATGCTGCTGGAAACTTCCCTACTGGTCCACGTCGTTACCTCGCCAGAAAGCTCGCGGGGGGATCACGTGATAAGCGGGGCTTCATCCGTCCATTAGGCGGCGGTGTCGGCGGTGTGTTCGGTAGGTTGGATAGCGGTGACACTCGCAGCATTCAGCTACTCGCTGTCATCAAGCCTCGCGTGGTGTATCGCAAGCGGTTTAAGTTTGTGGAAACAATCGAAGGAATATTCGACAAGAACTTTGAAATGTATTTTGATAAGAACTTCTCGAAGTTAAAGTTCAATTGATTCGTTTTGTGAAAATTTTCCTATGAGCGCGGCAGGTGGCAAGTGTTAAGATCAGACGGCGAATCGGTTAACAACCCCCTAACGGCGGGGTCCCCTGTAAACTTTTCGCGCGCGGGTTATTTCACGGCCTCGCCCCGTTTCTATGTGCGTACAGATTTTTTCCTTTAGAATCAATGGGTTAGCGGGACGAAACGATATTGCTAAAATCGCAACCTTGGACCGATATTAACCATATTTCGGTCAAAGGGTTAAGAAAGGATTAACAGGGTGCAAGAGTCGGTTAATGGAAAACACAGGACTTAATTCCTATCCGCCTATTGTGAACACGAAACAACTGGCCGAAATCCTTGGCGTCAGCGGTTCCGCGATTTCGATGGCGCGCAAGGCGGGCAAGTTCCCGAACTCGACAAAAGGATTAGGGAAAGGCCAGTTCCTGAAGGAACTCGCCATAAACGAATTCCATAATAATCGGTCACGGGAAACCGCGTCGCCGGACAAGCGGGTCGAAGTGATCGGCGCGCCGACCGAAGACAACGTGCGGGCGCTCATGGAAATCGTCGAAGCGCAGAACGCGCAGGGCGATAAAGCGAAGTTCACGCTTGCGCAAGCGAAGTTGATGAATGAAGCCATTAAGGCGCAAGACGCGTGGCTGGACCTGAAAAAGAAACAGGGCATTCTGATCCTTCGCGCCGACGCAGAAAATCAGGTTTCAACAATCACCCGAAATATTCGCGACCTCTGGCTGGTCTGGCCGGAACGGATCGCCGTCGAAATGGGAAGCGAACTTGGCGTCGATCCCGCGCTGCTGCATTCCGTGCTGGCCGAATACGTCAGGAAGAATCTGATCGAAGGCGCGACAATGGAAATCAAACTTCCTGCGCCGCCGACTGAATACGACGAAGAACTTCAGTTCAGCGAAGAAGCCATGGCCGAAGTTCCCGGCGGCGACCTTGCCGAAGACGAACACGACGAACACGACGAACAGGAAGATTTCGACAATGCTGAACTGGCCGAGTCGGAATGAATTAATCGCGGCGTACCAAGCCGCGCTTATGCCGCCTGCGACTCCCGATCTGGACGAATGGGCTGACGAACACCGATTCATTTCTGACAAGTCGGGCGAGAAGTGGCGGACCAGCCGCGTCGCCGTCGCGCGCGGTCCAATGCGCGCCGTCACCGAACGCGGTGTTCGCACCATCACGTTGATGACCTGCACACAGATTTTGAAAACAGAATTCATTCTGAACGTCTGCGGGTATTTCATGCACGTCGATCCGTCGCCGATCTTGGCGGTGTATCCGAAAGGCGACGGCGCGAAGAAGTTCAGCAACACCCGACTGAAGAAGATGATTAAGGGAACGCCTGTGCTGCGTAACCTTGTCACCGAAAGCAAGCAGCGCGATTCAAACGACACAACGCTGTATAAGGAATTCCCCGGCGGCTTCATCAACATTGTGTCCGCGCGCAATCCTGACGATCTGGCCGCGTTGCCGATCCGTATTGTCGTGCTGGATGAAATCGACAAGTACGAAGAAAGCGCCGGTTCGGGCGATCACAAGGAAGGCGACCCGGTTGACCTTGCCGAAGAACGCATGTCGAAATATTCGACGAACAGTTTGTCGGTCCGCGCATGTTCTCCGACCGTCAAAAACATTTCGCGCATTGAAGCCCTGTACCTGAAAAGCGATCAGCGCAAGCCATACGTTCCTTGCCCGTGCTGCGGCCATAAACAAATTCTTTATTGGGCTAACGTGCATTGGGATAAAGACCCGACAAGCGGAAAGCCTCGCCCGGAAACAGCGCAATATTTTTGTACCGGCTGCGGCGTCGGCTGGACCGAAGCGCAGCGCTTGAAAGCGTTGCAGGCACTGAACGATATTTCGCTTTGGCGTCAGACTGCGAAGTTCACCTGCTGCGAACTGGAACAGAACCCGGCGCTGTGGAATGCGAACGATGATTCCAAATGGGACGAAGAAGGCCACGCGCTTTGTGAAAAGGGCTGCGGCAAACATGCACCGAACCGCGACGCGGGCTTTTGGGTAAACAAACTTTATTCGCCGTTCCGCGACCTGTCCGACTTGGTGCGGAAGTGGCGCGACGCGCAGGGCAACATTGAACGCCTGCGGACTTTCATCAATACGCAGCTCGGCGAAACCTTTGAAGAAGCTGGCGCACAGATCGACGACGAAAACACTTTGATGAAGCGCCTAGAAAGATTTGAAGGCGAGCTTCCGAAAGAAGTCGGCCTGATTACCGCAGGCGTTGACGTTCAGGATAATCGTATCGAAATGGAAGTCGTCGGTTGGGGAACCGATGAAGAAAGCTGGTCGCTGAACCATATCGTGCTGGCTGGCGATCCGGCGCTTCCCGATGTCTGGCGCGAACTCGAAAAGGAATTGCTGCGACCGTATCACCGGATCGACGGGCGCATTTCATACATCGCCGCCGCAGCTATCGACATGGGCGGTCACAAGACCGAAGAAACGCTGGCCTTCACGCGGACCCGGATGGAACGACGCGTTTGGGCTGTGCGCGGTGTCGGCGGCGATGGCCGCGCACATCCTGTCTGGCCGCACAATCCAAGCCGGTCGTCGAAAACTTCGGCGCTGTTTTACAACATCGGAGTCGACTCGGCGAAGAACACGGTATTCGCGCGCCTCGTGCTGGACAAGCAGGGTCCGGGCTATTCGCACTTCCCGGTCGGGCGCGAAAAAGAATACTTCCAGCAGATGATCGCTGAACGCAGGGTGATTCGTTATCGCGGAACGCAGCGTTACCATAAATGGGAAAACACAGCGAAGGCGCGAAACGAAGCGTTCGATATGCGCGTCTATGCCTATGCCGCCCTTTGCGGCTTGCAAAGTATGGGTTTAAATATTAACCTTGTAACACAGGACGGCACTTTCATCGTTGACCGCAGTTTTGAAGAAACGCGCAAACAGGAAATGGAAGTCGTTGTTCCGCAGCCAGTGAACCAAGGGCAAGCGACGCAGCAGCCAGCGCGCGCCGGAGTCCCGCCGAAACGTAATTCTAAATCTTCGTTTATGGATAGGTAACATGGCATTCTTCGGCGATAGCACGATCTGGACGAATGAAGAACTGAAGAAGTATTTGAAGCAGGCTGAACTTGCTTTGATGAAGGGCGCGACTTCGCTGACCTTCCAAGGCGAACAAGTCGTCTATCGTTCGATCAACGATCTGAAAAATGTTGTGCAGATGATTCGCGACGAACTTGCCAGACGCGGCGCAATAGACGAGTCTGGAAGTGGCGGCGAAATCGGCACGGTCAAGAAGATCGTGATGCGTTCGCCGGATTCAGGATTCGGAAATGGCTGAAGTTAAAACCAAAGCGACCAAGGCGCGCGCCTCGAAGTCCGCAATTCCTGCGGACGAAAAGCCGCGCTATCGCGTCAAGGCCATTTCGCAGAAGTCGCCTTTCATGCAGGAAATGAATAGCGACCCGTTCGCACTTGGTCAGCGCCGGGGCTACCTGCGCGCGACCGCAGACTTTGCAAGCGCAGGCGGTTCGCGCGGTCCCGAAACAAAGGGGCTTGTGACCGGACCTTCCACGACCGTCGTCAACAACGCACATGTTGCGCGCGCCCGTTCGCGTTGGGCTGTGCTGACCAATCCACACGCCAAGCGCGCCGTGGACATTCTCGTTTCCAATGTCGTCGGCACTGGACACCGGATGCTTTCAACGTCGAAGAACAAGGCGTTCAAGAAGTTGGTCGAAAAGAAATGGAACGCGTGGTGTCGCGAATGTGACTCGACCGGCCAGCTTAATTTCGGCGGACTGGAAGCTTTGACTTTCCGTTCGATGATCGAAGGCGGCGATTGCTTCGTTCGCCTGCGTCCGCGCCGTCCTGAAGATAATCTGACGGTCCCGCTTCAGATTCAGCTTTACGAAGCTGAACAAGTTCCGCTGTACAAAAACGAACAGCTTGAAACGAACATCATCATCGCAGGCGTTGAATTCAATCAGATCGGTCGCCCGGTCGCTTATCACTTCTTGCCGTATCATCCCGGCGAGTTTACGCAGCTTTCAAACTTTACGACCGTTGACACTATCGCGATCCCGGCGTCGAACATTCTTCACGTCCACGAAATTCGCCGCCCGAACGACGTGCGCGGTATGCCGTTCCTTTCTGCTGCGCTGATTAAACTGTCCGATCTCGACCGCTATGCCGACGCCGAAATGGTGCGCAAGAAAGCGGCTGCGATCATCGGCGGCTTCATCCGTTCCCCGCTGGCCGCTGATACATCGAATCCGTTTATCAGCAAGAAGCCGGGTCAGGGTCCGCTGGCCGAAGTTGAAATCGAATCTCTTGAACCGGGTTCTTACCCGATCCTTCCGCCGGGTTATGACGTAACCGTTTCGCAGCCTGCCGATGTCGGCGCGACGTTCGCCGTTTACATCAAACACGTTTTGTCCACGATTGCCGTTTGCCTGAATGTCACTTACGAACAACTGACCGGCGACCTGAAGGACACGAACGACCGCACCCTGCGCGCGTCGCTACTGGAATTCAAACGCATTGCGGAACAGTATCAGCGCCACACGCTGCAACATCAATTCTGCGACGGCGTGTTCGACCGCTGGTTCGACCTCGCGGTCGCGTCCGGCGTGATCGAGATTCCCGAAGGCATGGAAGAAGAAGAAGCACGTGGCCGCGAATGGATTGCCGACCCGTGGCCATACATGAATCCGCAGCAGGAAGTCACGGCGCTGAAGGAAGAAATTCGCGCAGGTCTGAAGACCCGTTCGCAAGCGCTTATCGAACGCGGCCTTGATCCTGAAACCGTTGACCAGCTTTATGCGGAAGACATCAAACGCGTTGACTCGCTCGGCCTTGTCTTCGACACCGACCCGCGCAAAGTTTCCGACTTTGGTCAGGTCCAGACATTCGATCCGAACGCCGTCGATGAAACGTCGCGGGCGCAGGACAACGACAATAAGAATTCCAATAACGAAGACGAGCAACCGCCAGCAGAACCTGCGCAACAACCGGGGAATTTGACGAATGAAACCGAAACATAAAATCAACGGTCAGCTTGGTATGAAGATTTTTAACACGCCTTTGATGGTGCAGCCCGAAAAGGCTGACATCATTCTGGCCGCAATCGGCGGACGCTTCGGCGTCAGCGAAGGCGCGGACTTAAGTCCTGCTATCGCAGCCGCAATGTCTGCGGAATATCGCACCGACGGCGGACCGTTCAAAGTCGAAGGCGTTCTTGTCGTGCCGGTTCTTGGTACGCTGGTCCATCGCTACGGCTGGATGGATGCGATGTCGGGCTTGCAATCGTATCAGGAACTTGGCGACCTGCTGATCTCGGCGGCTGAAGATAACAGCGTCAAAGGTATCGTGCTGGATATTTGCAGCGGCGGCGGCGAAGTGTCAGGCGTTTTCGATCTGGTCGAAACTATCGCGGCGATCAACGACGTGAAGCCCGTGTGGGCTGTCGCAAACGAATACGCATTCTCGGCTGCTTACGCGCTGGCCTCGGCCTGCGACAAGATTTTTATTCCGCAGACCGGCGGTGTCGGTTCTGTCGGCGTGATTGCCGAACATGCTGACTTCAGCCGGGCGAATGAAATGGCTGGCATCACGGTTACACAAATTGCAGCAGGCGATCACAAGCTTGACACTTCGATGTCGAAGCCGCTGTCGGACGCTGGCCGCGCCCGCTTGCAAGACATGGTCAACATGACTTATGACATTTTCGTCGAATCGGTTGCCGCCGGTCGCGGCATGAAAGTCGAAGCCGTGCGCGCGACTCAAGCGCAGGTTTATTTTGGTCAACAAGCTGTTGATGTCGGATTCGCCGACGGTGTTGACACTTTGGATAATGTCGTCAACAATATGATTCAGACAGTCAACCCCGGATTCGGTCAGCCGATTGGGTTCCAAGCGAAAGGTTCTAAAATGCGTATGTTCGGCAAAAAAGACAAAACCAGCGTAACCGCTGAAACGGATGCACCTGCGCCGACCGACGCACCCGCGACTGATCCGGCAACCGTGCCGGAAGATGACGCCCCGGCCACTGATCCCGCAGCGCCTGCTGACGAACCGCAACCGGAACCGGCTGCGGAACCCGCAACCGTTGACCAGACCGAACGCGCGGCGATGATCGCCGACTTCTGCGCACAGAACAACATGGGTTCGCGCGCCGCCGAATACATTCGCTCGGGCATGACCATGGCCGAAATCGAAGAAAAGGTCGGCACGGCAAACGAAATCCGCGCGATCTGTAAGCGCGTCGGCAAGCCGGAACTGGCTGATTCGTACATCGGTCAAGGACTTCCTGTGAATAAAGTTTCCGAAGCCCTCTTGAATCTCTTGGCGGCTGAAGACGAATCGCGCAAAGTGACTCAGGTACAAGCACCGGGCGCTATCACTTCTGCGACTGAAAAGCAGCCGAACGTATTGGCTAAAGCGGTCGAAGAAAAAGCCAAGGCACTGAACGCCCGCAAGTAAAAGATTTAAACGCTAACGCAAGGATTTTAGCATCATGACTCAGTGACAGAGTTGCGGTCGGACGCTGGCTCGCTACCGGATTAGTCGTCTTGGCTGTCGTCTCAACGATCCTAATTTTAGGATCGTTTGCCATGATCGTTGAGTTAATTGATTGTGAATAATTAACGAGCGTCTTTTTCAAATGTTTATTAAAAATTGTGAAGCAGAGCAACGGACTAACCAATTCACTACGCTGTCGCATTATATCTAACTGTCATAAAATAAACTATATGTCCGTTCTTTTTTCCCCACTTTCCATTCGAAGCATTCAGTTTAAGAATCGTATTGTTGTCTCGCCAATGTGTCAATATTCCAGTCAGGACGGATTCGCCAACGATTGGCATCTAGTGCACCTGGGGAGCCGGGCGGTTGGTGGAGCTGGCTTGATTATTACCGAAGCAACCGCCGTTTCGCCCGAAGGTCGCATCTCGCCCGATGACTTGGGTATCTGGACGGATGATCACATCGATGGACTCAAACGGATTACGCAATTTATTCAGCAGAACGGATCGGTAGCGGGTATTCAACTGGCGCATGCTGGTCGAAAAGCCAGCCATCGTCGTCCCTGGGATGGGGGAAAAATAATTTTACCGACGGAAGATAGAGGCTGGCAAACAGTGGCTCCCAGCGCCGTTCCATTTCAGGAAAGCGAACCAGCTCCTTTGGCATTGACCGCCGAAGGAATTCAAAACGTACTAACCGATTTTCAGGCAGCTGCTCAACGGGCATTGACCGCTGGTTTTCAGGTTGTTGAGATCCATGCGGCTCATGGCTATTTGATT
>JAJDFE020000193.1:0-55438 GCA_021527465.2 Geoglossum glabrum
AAGCGCGGATTTCTTTGGATCGCATGATGGATGTGACCAGCGGCAAACCTGTTTTGTGGCCGAGCCATTTCCATGCTTAGAAAACTGCAATTGCCGTTTTCTAAGGAATTGCGCGAAGGATGGACCGAAGTGTATACGCACCCCGATTGGGGCAGCGGACATCAGGGCCATCGCGAAAAAATCCGCACCGCTTTAGATCATCAGCTGAGCGCTCAATGGTCAAAGGACGTCAGCTATCCTGAATTTTTAGCTTTAAAAGATTTGGGAACAATTCCCCAATTTAAAAAAATCCACGTGTCTATTTCTCATGGTCAAGATCTTGGTGGCTTTGCGATCAGTCGCAAAGCCATTGGCTTTGATTTGGAATTGAAAGACCGTGTGCTAGAAAAAATCGTTCGTCGGGTGGCGACGGATCAAGAGGTTTCAGAGGCCCCTTCTTTGGCGCAGCTCTGGGCCGCAAAGGAAGCCGCTTTCAAAGCCCTCAGGGGCTTTAAGCAACCGCAGATTATTTCCGACCTACACATCGGCGGATGGAACCAAGAGCACTTTAAGCTTTTGAACGAAAAAGATTTCGCAAGTTCAAGTGGTCATGGGCTGGCTTGGAGCGAACATAATTATGTCTATTCACTTTTCACATTCTAAGCATTGCTCAAATCGATCGTCTCATTTCGAGATTTAGAGCGTTTATGTTGCCCCGTGCGGACAATTAAAATGTGAATACGTTAAACTTTGGTCTGGTTTCTCCGATGAGTTTGGTATGAACGACACTTATGAATCGAAAGGTGTGCAAATGAGCCGGACTAAAACCAAACCAAAAGCAAAGACAGCTGCTGCTCGTCCCGAAAGAAGGGTTGCACCAAGGAAGGAAACAAGCCCGATCAACGTCGCGTATATCACGTCGTTAACGGACTTCGCCCGCATCGCAAAAAACTGCGAAATCGTCGAGGCCTCGGCAACAGGACTCTTACTATTAATTAAACGAGAAGATTTGATCCCCGCGGCCTTAAGAAAGAACTTAAGCCTCGATGCCCTGATCGGCGAAAGCATTTTCATGCACTTAGAAGACATGAATTTGGAAATTTCGGGAACGGTGGCTCGCACCCAGCTTTTGGGTAAAAAAGGCTACCACTTGGCGGTGGATTACAGCGAAGACGCCCCAGAATACTGGCGCGAATGTTTGATGGATTTATTGCCGATCCCGGGCGAGCTGGAATAGTTTCTTTAAAGACTGATGAATGCTGGTAGACCCTTCTCACTGACCAATACAATGGAATAGTGAGGGGGTAAAAACCAGCTGATCGCTTCTGCAATGCCCTGATGTTCTTTCACGGGCGGATTTCCCAAAGATTCCAAAGAGAATGCCAGATCGTAATTTGTGCGATCGGCACTCATTACCAAGATTTTTACACCGAGAAGTCCCTGATCCATAAAGAACTGCTTGAGGATCGAGCGCACATATTGCGGTAAATATTCAGGCGACGGTGGGCCTGCATGGAGTTTTTCTCCGCTGCCCAACTCGAAAGAGCCCGATGAGACTTCTTGTTTGGCTCGGTAAAAAAGCCCCGTCTCTTTAAAATGCCAAACCATCCCGTAAGAGAAGACGTAATCCGGGTATTCCTTTTGCGGATTGATCACAAGCCCCATCCCCCGAGTCGCAAGCCATTGCAGAATTTTTTGCGCAGGCTCCGCCGCTTCTGCACCGGTTTCCGTTAAGAGGTACGGCCACCCATCGGGCCCAGCCTGAGGATCCTGAGAAAGCAATTTTAGATTGCTCTGGGAGACTTGCATAAAAAAGTCATTTTCCCACTGCTGGTCGCGTTTTTCATCTGGAATTTGAATCAAATCGTTCAGGCTTGTCATGAGAATTGTCATAGACCACCTTCGGGGGAATCAGCAAGCGGATTCTGTGTTTGCGCTCGGGCCAAAGAGGTTTTACGCTCTATAAGCATGAGGAAATTCAGGCCTTCCGTCTTTGAAACATTTCGAATTCTTTTCGGCTTACTGGCGGTAATGGATCGACTTCTGGCCTATACACCACCGTTTCAGGTGCCACTTTTTGATTTTGCTATCTTAGCCTCTGACCTATTTATACTCGGAATGAAGTGTGTGTTTTTTATCTCTGCATTTTGTTTTGTACTTGGCTATAGGACTTTTTGGACCGGCCTCTTTGCCGGCGCATGCCACTTTCTATTGCTGGTGGCTTCGCCTGCCCACATCTTTGCATTTTCCTACTTGTTTCCCCTGGGACTCTGCGCATTTGCGATTACCGGCAGCCGGCAGAAGAATTCGAAGTTAGATTTCGGTGCTCCCATCGCATTACTTGTGAGCTCAATCTACCTGGCCGCGTCTATGCACAAAGTTTTCCACTTCGAACTTATGTCTAAATGGCTTTCGATAGATCTTGCCAGAGTTTCCAGAAGTTCTATTTTGGCCATTTGTCCAAATATGGACTGCGCTCTGACGGATTTAATTAAGTATGCCGTGATTCCAACAGAATTTGCATTGGGGTTTTTATTTTTCTTTCCCCGCACAAGAAAATTCGGGCTGCTGCTGGCCTTCATATTCCATACATTCCTAGGGTCTTTAGCAAATGTTCGCTATGTCGGTTTTCTGATGCTCTGTCTTGACTCTGCCGCCACAGTAGCAAATCGAGATGGTAATATTAAAGATTTTCTAAAGAAAAAGTTCTACGTCCCACTTTTTACAATAGCTGCGCTCTTAGGGCTGGTCCTTCTTGAGGTGCACTCGCTGAATATTTTTTTAGCAAAAGATTTTTTGATCACCATTCTTCTTTATCTTCCCTTTTTATATATCGGTCTCACGATGTCTCCCAAAAGGGATACCTACGGCGCGGATGTTTTCCCAAAAATGGCAAAGCGATCTTTATTGTTTTTATTGGTGCTTATACTTTTCGGGCTGAGTCCGGCAATCGATAACTATCGAAAGCTTAACCAATGGGGTTGGGCTATGTTTTCAGGTGGATATAAAAAGAACTTGCAGGTTCGTATCGCCATTCAAACAAAAGACCCGAATGCCATTCCAGTTTTTTATCCATTAATTTACCGTGAAGGGCACGCTCTTGGGAGCATAGTCTTAACCTCATACGCCCCGGACTTTATGGAAAGATTCTTAGATGCGTTAAAAACGCATAATCCTGAAATAAATATTTTATCTTCAGACCAATCAAAAGGCTTATGAATGGAAAAAAATATCAGCAACAAATATGAAAAATCCATTTTAATATTTTTTCATCTTCTTTGCTTTGCTGTAATAACTTATCTTTTAAGATTGCATAAGTATGATCTAAATCAGGATCACGCCATGTATCTTTATGCGGGGAAACTAATATCACAGGGGAAAATTCCATTTCTGGACTTCTTTGATATCAATCCTCCATGGATCATGTATTTAAGTGCACTCGTAGTGGAGCTGGCGAAAAAAATTTCTGTAAATGAAATTTATCTCTATAAAGTTATAGTATCGCTGATCTATTTTAGCTTTTCCTACCTAAGCACTAAAATCCTTAGTCAGGAACTTCGATTCTCTTTAGGAAAAAAACTGATTTGCACAGGCATTCTTTTTTTAATGATGATACCCCTCATATACACTTCTTTTTGGGGGCAAAGAGACGAGCTGTTTGGCTTTGCAACTGTTCTCTACCTTTTGCTAAAAGCAGTTAGGATTAAGAGCGCAGCTCAACGAGACTATAAAATACCCTTTAACGTTTTTGAAATTATTTGGCTTTCCGTTTTGTTCGGCATTTTTATCTGTTTTAAACCACATTTCTTCCTAGTTCTTCTGGGATGCGAAATGTTCTATGTCTATTCCACAAAAAGGCCACGGGATATTTGCTCTCCAGAGACAATCATCACCATTATAATTTCTGTTTTGTACGCAGTCTCGTTTGTTTTCCTTCCTCCAGAAGCTCTTTCAAATTTTTTCACCAAAATGAACGACGTCTTTCATTTTTATGATTCTTACAATAAATTTCGCCCTTGGCCCATTTTGCAGATGTTTTTTCTATACGCCCCGGCCTTCTTGTCTTTAATTTACTTTTTCGGTCGTTGGCGCAAGACGGACTCTACCGTCAAGATTTTTTGTATGGCCGCTCTTATTTTCACTTTGATTATTATTTTACAGGGAAGATTCTTTGCATATCACTTCAGTACGCTCTATATCATTGGCACTTATTTATCCATCTTTGCCGTCTTTAAGCAAAGAGACGGAAAAAAAGATCTATTAAATTTTCTAAGGTTTGCGCCTATTGTTTTATTCTTATTTTTTTCCATCCGCAGCGGATACCGATACCTCACTGAAACTGAGGGCTATTTTAGCTTTCGTATAAATCTAAATCGCACTGTCGCCCACTATATTTCTGAGGGGGATCCCGTCTTAACTTTGGCAAGCACGCCGTTTTTATCTTACCCGACCTACAATTTACTGAACCTCAAAAATGCAAGCCGCTACCTCTTCCAATATCCACTTAGCTTTTTTGGGACGAGAAGATTCAATCCGGAAACAAAGCAAATAGATATTGATCTTGATCCGCAAGCCTTAGTCAAAGAAGACCAATATTTTACGGAACTCAAAGAAGATATCGACAAAAATAAACCTAAAATTATATACTACGATGCGCTTCTTTTTAGACAACAAAACTTTCCGCCAGGCTTCCCCTTACAAAAATACCTAGAAATGAAAGGTCTGATTAAATATATAGAATCAGATTACGACCATGTCGCTAAAGACGGTTTTATGGTCTATAAGCGACGTGACTAGGGATTTAAGGCGATCGCAAGAGAAAGCAAGTCGTCTGCTCCATATTTTTTTAAGATCAGTCCTTTTAGGGACTTTGCTTTTTCTGATTTATCATTGGACGAAAGATTTCGCATAAGCTGAATGAACTCAGAGATCTCTGGGGATTTCTTAGAATACTCCATCAGAACTGGTAAATCTTTGCTGTACTTACTCACCAAAAACTCCGGCCAGACGTCTCCCGGCGCTTTTAAGGCGTAGCAAATAGTTAAAAATTTCGAATAAAAGAACGGTTTTTGTATATTTGCATATGAAAATAAAGCCGTGCAGGTATCAAAAGCGTCTTTACGTTTTCCCAAATTTATCTGGAAGCGCATATCCGACATCAGCTTCCTGGTTGGATTCACCAAAAAAACGGCCTCTAAAGCGCGCGAAATTGGCAAGCTATATAGTTTTTTTAGCTCATCGATTTTCTTTTGTGCCAGTAGGCAACGTGCAAGGTAATCCTTAGCACGGTAATGAAAATTTCGAGAGTTCTCTGTATTGCTGACTTCCGCGACAACAGGCGATATGGCCTCTTCGCATTTTTGGAATTCGCCCTTCTTATAGTTTATTCTAGCCTGAAGCAGAACTATTCTGACCTCTTTCACTTTTTTGGAAATATCCATTTTTTTGAAAGCCTCGCCAATTGCCACATCATCGGCGGCTCCGGTCTCTAAATCGGTCACTTTGTAAAGAGCTTCAAAATTAAAATCTGCGTTTGCCCTTTTATCGTCCACCCATTTTTTTGAAGTATTAAATACAGATGCGAGCTGGCCTAAGTCCGTTCTTACAGAAATAAGACGCTCATATATTAACTGCGCCGCAATGTCGTTCTTCATGTAAAATGGCGTGCCCTCTAAATTGACCCAAAAATCTTCCGACCTATTTGGATCAGCAATTGCAATTCCGTACTTTTTTAAGATTTCGGTATGCCCACGTCCGTCGGCTTCACTAAGAACCCAATTTTTCTCACTAAGAATTTTTTTAAACTGTTCTAGCTCTGTCGCAACTTTTGCGAGTTGTTCTTTTTTTGTCGAACTGATTTGCCTATGCGTATCTACTAATAAATAAATTTCAGAAATGACCGTAGAAGGCTGACGAAGCTTCTTCATGTTTTGCAATTCTAAATTAATCCTTGAAGACAAGGTAGCATCGTTGGCTTTGCCACTTTTTATGAGGTCCTGCCTGAATTTAGCCAGCTCACTTATTTGAAGATTTTTACTAGCCACGGACTTTTGAGCGTAAGCGATCGAAACAAATAAAAAGCCAAAGATAAATAATTTTTTAATCATGACCCAAATTACATCACGAATAGCCGATCCCCTACAATTTCTTAATCTAGAAACCTACGATCGGCACGCTTTGCAGTGCGGCTAAAATGCTCTTCTCAGGCAGGATTTGTATTTACAAGCGAATGCTCTCTTCACTAGCATGATCTCTATGAAAATTATATGGTCCATCGTCGTCATATTTATCTTTTTGGGGACGGCCTATAGTGTCTTTTCTGGAAAAGAGTGGCCCCCTTTTTCGCCTTATCCTATGTACTCTTGGCCTATCGCAAATGATGATCTATTAATTTATCGCATCGTTCCTGCAAACTCTTCAGATCCCCAACTACTTAAAAAAATTATTAGCATCAATACAACACGTACCTTAACATCTATTATGAACAGCGGCCTGAGCCGAAAGGTTCCCGCAGAAGATCTTGCCAAAGAACTGCTCGAATACTATCACCGTAAAATCGATGGCTTCGGTGCAAACTCTACCGAACCTTTAAAATTGCGCCTCGAAATCGTTCACTATAGTCACAAAGAACTTCGCTCAAAAATAGACGGAATCGCAAAAGCACGAAACTGGCAAGATATCGATGCCACTATCAAGGCTCAGTACCGTACCATTTATGAGCTTTAAATCTTTTGCTTTTGCACAGACTCTTCCCGATAGCGACTCCTTTACACTAGGACTCTATCGTGCTTTGCATTTTGGCTGGCTCCTCTTTTACTTTGCATTTGAAAATACTTTGGTTGGAGACTACCCACTTTTTCCTTTAATCGAGAATCCTAGCGGCTTGTTCGCTTTCTTTAGGCAAGGCCTCTTTCAAATAGATGTTGTCCGAATGCTGTATCCAATTTGGCTCATAAGTTTATTATTCTCATGCATCGGTTTGCTAACGCGATTTTCACTTTTGATCTCGATGGTTTTAGGATACTGGACTATTGGCCATACCATGAGCGTTGGCATTTTAAGCCATCAACAGTTTCCTCATTTACTTGTATTTCTAATTTTTGCATGCAGTGACGGCGGCCGTGAGTTTTCAATGGATCGGAAGTTTTTCGGCCCGAGACCTCTGCGCCCTCAATGGGAATACTCACTTCCCCTCTTTTTGCTGAAGTCCATTTTAATATTAATATTCTTTTCTTCCGCAATCGCGAAAATTAAAAATGGCGGCCTGCTTTGGTACGCTCAAGGAAATATCTCAGATATGTTTGCTAGAGCTAACTTATGGTTTTTGGGTTTCCAAGCGCGAGAACTTTTTCCATATTTAAATATCTTTTTAGTGAAAAATCCAATTATAGGAGCGTCCTCCGCGTTCTTTGTTTTTATCGTCGAGATACTTTCACCTTTAGTGATATTTAAGAAATTTCGCTGGCCCCTGATTTCTATCCTCGCAATTTTTCAAATCGTTGCAACATTTGCGCTCTACGTAGACTTTGAAAGCTTTATCGGACTTTATCTCTTTTGGATACCCTTAAGATTTCTGAAAGGCACTCTATGCAATTTCAATTCTTAAAAAAGATTCTGCCGGATGCCGGTTCCTATTCTCTAGGATTGTATCGATTGTTGTATTTCGGGTGTCTTGTTATTTATTTTGGTTTTGTGAGCTCGTTGAAAAGAACACTTCCACAAATAGATCCAACTGCGTTTCGTCCAGGCATATTTTCCTTTTTTTCAAATACGTTATTTGATCTCGGAAACATGGATACAATTTATTCGATTTGGATTGCGGCCTTGCTCTTCACCTCCTTCGGACTCTTCACTCCCATTATGCGTGTCTTGTCTTTCCTACTAGGTTACTGGGTTCTAGGAACCAGCTTCAGCAATGGGGTTATCAGCCATCAAGACCTTCCCCATTTTTTAGTACTTCTAGTCTTTGCAATCAGTGACTGTGGTAAGTCCTTTTCACTGGACAGCCTATTTTTCAAAAGATACCGAAATAAATTGGATTGGGAGTACAAGCTGCCCATATTTCTTCTTCGATTTATCTTTGTTAGCATTTTCTTTTCTGCAACAATAGCAAAAATTAAAAATGGCGCGCTCTTATGGTTTTTAAATGGCAATGTATCAGATATGTTCGCAAGGGCCCATGTATGGTTTTTAGGATTTCCGCTGAGACCTCTCTCTGCCTTCAACGTATTTCTAGTAGATCACCTTTGGGCCGCGAAAATTTCCGTCCTTTTAGTCTTTGTAGCGGAAGCGCTATCGCCAATTCTCTTTTTAAGAAAATTCAGGATACCGATGCTTGTGGTTTTGTTAGTTTTTCAATTCTTAGGAACTTTTGCGCTCTATATCGATTTTCTTTATAGCTTTATCGCACTCTATTGCTTCTGGATTCCCTTTGAAGGGAAAAATCCCTGGCGTATAAACGCGAGCAATAGCAGAGCCCACAAAAATCCATAAATAAGTTTTAGGCCCTCGTAACTTTTCGTTAGCCACTCTTGGGTTCCCGATAAAAAAAGTCGTGGAGTCTCGTAAATTTTTGGTAAAGCCCCAGTCCCCTCAGAATAAATTGCATTTTTATCGGGATAACCGATAAGAGGTGCTCCGCTACTCGGGGTAAGAATCCAATCATTGTGCCGGAAAGGTATGTAGGTTAAATTACAGGCATTTTCCGTATTCACTATCTCAAAGAAAGGACTTCCATTCCGCGACTGATAAAGTCGCCAATGAATTATTTGTTCCTTTTTTTTGCAGGTCTCTTGAAGACGTTGCAAAGTGCGATCTGGGCTACAGCGGGTCATCGGCGCGGTACTACCGAACTCGTAGGAAGCTAAAGGTGTTCCATCTAAATTTTTGGAGTCGATTTTATTCAAACATTGGTAATTTGAATTTATCATGTGAAATCCGTAAACAACCCCCTCATGGGTTTCAAAAGGGTCTTTAGAAATTAATGTGCCCGCAAAATTTGCAAATAGAAGATAAACTACAAGGCCAGCCATGCCCCATCGAAACTTAGGCAGGCCAGGATTTTTAAGCTCGCCTTGGTGAGGAAAGCCAAAAATCACCCATAAGAAAAGCAAGCACCGCACAGGATAGTAATAGCCCAAAAGTATTCCTGAATAAAAATGAAAGAATGTCCAAACAATAAGAGAGGTGTTAGCAATTCTTTTATTGTTTGACAGAAGGGCCAGCGAGAAGCTCATTTCAAAGAGAATAACAAAATTGGTTACAAACGGAATTAAGCTGTCCGCAAACAATGGCAAACCTAGCTTTAATGGTGAAAAGTATGTTCCCACAATCCACGAAGCATCTAATTTAACAAAAGAACAAAGGAAATATAAAAATGCCCAGATAAACCTTATATTACTTAGCTTTCCTCGAGAAAATAAAAAAACCAATGACGGTATAAGATGAAAGTATTCAAAGTTACTTGTGCCATAATTAAATATTCCTAAAAACCATATAAATTTCCAAACGATAACAATAAGAAGCGACATATGTGCCGCTTTCCAGTTTTTTTTAAAAGCGAAAACACCGGACAAAAAAAGAAGAAATAAAATACCCGTAAGCATGCCAGTGTAAGCATAGGATTCCGGTAGAGCTCCAATTTTAATAAGATCTCGACAGGATAAAAAGTGATCCCAACAAGCGGCTTCGCGCCCCGGAAGCTGAAGACCCGTCGAAAAACGATTTAAATCAAAAATGCACAAGCCAAGACAGGCCCAAAAAAAAGCTTGAAGCCTTTTACTTGCCGAGATCTCTTCAATGCCAAAAAATTTTTGATAATTCAGACTATATCCACTTCTTAAGGTTAAATATATTCGGGTAGCGGTTTAACTTTCCACTCGCATGCCGTATAGAGTGACTTGCGACTCCATTTTGTGAACAAATCGAAATTGTAAGATTTCCCTTTGGCGCCACCAAACGGAGGCCCACGCTACCAGTCTGTTCCGGTGAGGGCAAATTTTGTAGGATAAATCCATTCTGAGGAATCGTTGGTAGTTCTATTGTATAAAGAAGAGAACTTTCATTATAGTAGTAAAGTCGTCCAGCAACTTCATCGGCTAAGCCGTTATTCCGAATTAGCCCAATGACATTCGAATTGGTACGAAAATCAATGTTACCGATCCAATAGTCCGTTATAAAACCACTCGTGCTTTGACTATAATTATTGAAAATGGTCCCCGTTGTTGGCCCATCATGGGGACGTAAATGTTGATACATTCGTCTGCCAACAGCATCGATCGTCGCAGACTTAGCCAAGCTGTAGGAACTGTAAACATTTGCCCCTACATAACAACTGATCGCATTGAATTTATTTTTTTCAAGGGCAGGAATAAGCCGGTCGATATCGATTTCGGCAATGCTATTCGGCTTTACAACAACAGGACCAAGGCTTGCAAAGCTACTACCGATCAATTTTCCGTCAGGACCTGACACGAACACTCCGGTGCGAAGTGTCTGCGTCGTTACATTCGGAATAAATATTTTTGTTTTCAGACTGCTGTCGGCGAAGGATCCATAGTCACCGGGGAAAACCTCTTTAACACGGCTAACTTCCGATAAATGCTTAGCCTTTGAAAGTTTTTTTAAAATCGCATCTTCTCCGGCGAAATATCCAGCATCACCGGGTAAGCTAAAATTTGCACCGTGTGACTGAGCAAAAAAACCCGCGTCTGAATTTTTAAAATGCCATGAAGAACTTAGCAGAGAGCCTGTATTTTCTCCGACCGCATTAAAAAAGAGAGGCTCCCCCTCTGGTTGTTCAATAATTCTTGTGTCAGGTGGAAGCACCTGACTTTTTCCAATGGCAAGATACCGCGTGACGAAGGGCCCCCATTCAAAAGGCTCCGAGCAAATAAGATCGCCTTTCCGATTGAAAGCTTCTATCTTACCGGAAATTGTGCGAGGGCTCGGATTAAAAAAGGAAATCAGCCTTTCCTCGCCTGAGGCCGGTGCAAAAATGGTATGACAAGATCTTTGATTGGTTTCACGAATAGCCTGAAGATGGTGACCATCCTCGCCAAATGAAGTTTTGTGGCTGAAGGACGCAACCGCATCAATTTGCGGCAATTGCACGGGGTTTTCCGGTAAGGCTGATGCAACAATGACAGACCCCCATCCCATATTTTCGAACTGAATCTGCTTTTGTCGAAAACTCTCCAGTATAAACTCTTCTTTGAACTTCAAATTTCCGGCAGGATCATAGAAAAAGACGTAAAAGAAATTGCTAAGGCTTTTAGAAACCTCTGCTCCATGAAAGTAACCACCGGCCGAAGAAAGAGCAATACTGGTGCTAAAACCAGATGCTTTGTTCGAAAATACCAGGGGGAAGCCCCCAAGCTGTCCGGTTTCATAGTTTTTAGAAAGGTGGGACTTCAATAAGTACCGCCCCAAAGATCCACACGCTAGCAATCCGGCTCCGCCAATTGCGCCTTTTAAAATTTGTCTGCGTGATATAGACATCAAAAGCCTCTTTCCTATCTATTTTATGGAGATTTCTGCCTTACCGCAACCCTGTGACCAGCCTATAGTATTAACCTTGCATTAAGTCTTTTTAAATACTGGTGATCAAGTAGAATGAATACCTATGGCAATTCATGTAGTTACTGGCGGTTCCGGATTTGTCGGCAACGGCATTGTTCGAAAACTTTTAGAGAGAGGCCACCAGGTTAAAGTAATAGATACTTTAGCTCCGTCAAATACGGATCGTCGAGTCGAGTATTTCCCAGGAAGTATTTTGGATGGTGACCTACTTCGTTATGCCTTTAAGAATGCAGACACAATTCATCACATTGCCGCAGCAGTTCCCCTCGTAGCACAAAAAAAAGTATTTACCGCGACAAATGTGGAGGGAACTCGACTCGTATGTCAAAAAGCGATCGAAGCCGGCGTTCACCATCTTAACTTTATGAGCTCTTCCGCCGTCTACGGCAAAGTAAAATCATCTCAATGCCCCATCCGGGAAAATCTCGAATGCCATCCTTTTGAAGATTACGGAAAATCAAAGCTTTTGGCAGAACAAATCATCCTTTCAGAACTCGGTCACAGTAAAATGACTCGAACCATCCTCAGGCCACGAACCGTCCTCGGGGCCGGAAGAGTTGGGATATTTGATCTTCTATTTAACTGGATTCAATTCAACAAAAATATTTATATACTAGGCGATGGTTCGAACAAAATGCAGCTCGTTCATGTGAATGATTTAGCTGATGTGGCGATCCTCAGCGCCGAAACTCGCAGTCATGGGATATTTAATATTGGCGCAAATCAATTTGGAACCCTCAGGGACGTCATAGAAAATCTAGTTTCAAATGTTGGCTCGGGATCAAAGATTAAATCCCTTCCCGTATCTTTCGCGGAGGCCGCTCTCTTCGCACTTGAAAAAACGAAATTATCACCATTTAGCTCTTGGCATTATCACATGATTCATAGTGATTTCTATTTTGATACAAATAGCATAGAGAAAAAGATAAATTGGAGACCAAAGTTTTCAAATGATGAGATGCTCTTAGAGTCCTACAAATGGTATCAGCAGCACAAGGCTGAAGCATCTACGGGCTCAGTGCACCAACGCACTCTAAAAAAGGGAATTTTGCGGATTTTTATGAAGTAAGCGTAAGGTCGTTTTTATTTGGCAAGTTACCGCGGGGATTGGTTGCAAGAAATAACATTAAACCTTCGAAAATCGAAATATCTTTTTCCGTCGGCAATATTTTTAGTATTTGCCTGTCACTTTTTTTTATTTATTTCAAAATTTTCTGTTTATGTAATTGACGATGCTTACATTCATCTACGAATTGCACGCAATATTGCGACTCATGGACTTCCCTACTTTAATTTAGATGAGCCTATTCTCGGAAGCAGCCCCCATCTTTGGATAAACCTGCTAGCCATCTTATTAAAAATATTCCCAAACCCTGCCGATTTTTTGCCAACTTTGAACTGGGTATTTACCCTAGGATCTTTCTCTTGCGGCATCCTTTTACTGAACAAGCGTTTTTCGCAGACGATGGCTGTATTTCTAGCTGGAATTGCCACTTCCGTTCTTTTATTACCCTCTGCTGCAGGTTTAATGGAAACACCACTCGCCATTTTTATCTTTTTACTCACTTTCGTATTTTTAGAAAGGAATCAATATCTTCTTGCTGGGCTCGCGATGGCCTGTGCCATTTGGGTTCGATTTGAATACTTCGCCCTGCCTGTTTTGGCGCTTCTCTTCTTGCAAACAAAGCAAAATAGAATGGAGCTTGTTAAAGGGCTCGCCGCGCCCCTCTTCATTTATTTCTCATATTGCCTTTGGTACTTCGGTACCATTGTTCCTTTTCCCGCTATTGCCAAACCACAGGTCTTTACAATCACGCTCAGAGAGTTTTTCACTCAAATGCCTGCCGTCACTAATTATCCTATCACTTCTAAGATTATTTCTGTAAATATTAAATGGATTTTGATTGTTCTCTCTCAAAGCCTTCTTTTCATAGGAATGCTTTGGTTGGGAATAAAAAATCGTTCAAAAAACGGCGCTTTCTTGATGTGCATTTTTTCGCTTGCTGTATTGTCTGTCTACGTCCTAAAGAGGGTCTACGTATTTTCCTGGTACACGCCTCTGTTTACCATCCCCCTCGCTTTCAGTTTGCTTCTGCTGCCGACAAAAAAATATCTTGGACCCCTAACTATTTTATTTATTGTCGGATTCGTAAATGTATTTATCATAGCCGGATCTGATCATATGTCGTTATTTACCGGACACGAAAAATACTATGACGAATATGCTCCTGGGAAAAGAGTGCAAAAATACTTAGAAATCGGTAGAGACCTCTATGAAAAATTCCCGCATGCAACCCTGATGACTGCCGAAATTGGCGCTTTAGGTTGGTCTTTTCCGGGGAAAATATTAGATGGAGCGGCTTTGGTTTCACCCGAGATCCTTCAGTACCATCCTCTTCCCGTTCCTCAAGACCGCGATTGGAATATGGCAGGCGCCATTCCGGCAAAGGCCGTTCAAGCTTTACAACCAGATCTCATTGTAACAATGCCGACATTTGGCAGGGCCGTTTTGCGTGAGGTGCAAAATCACGCACTTCCTTACGAGCTCATCAGCAGCTCAGCCATCATCCCCTTGTGGGGAAGTGAAAAAATAGAAGTCTATAAGCGAGTTAGTAATGCAAACTAGACAGTGGACTACAAAGACATCCTTCTTCTCGAAGAACCTCTCCTTAATTCTCGGAGTGTCCATCCTGTCCCTTTATATATTTATATTTTTTGTCTTAAGCGAATTTATCGGCACACCCACTCAGGCCCTTTTTTCCCAAGTGGGAAATGTTTTAGGTGCCGGCTTTCAGAATAATTTTCTTTGGACCCCGGACGGAGATTTAAGGCTTTGGATTATGGGAGGACTTTCTTCGCAAAAAGGTCTTGGCGTGATCCTTATCATTTTAATTGGTTTCGGTGTAAGCTATTGTGTACATGAAGTCTGGCGAAGGCCTGTGCAGGTTATTTGCGCAGCCGCCCTTTTAATCCTTATATATGGCCCCCTCGCTTCAATTGCCTTTTTCTCAGCTCACTACGTGATATACTATTGTTTCCACGGTCGCATTAAAACGTCCCGTTTTTCATCATGGCTTAAAATCTGGATCACTCAACTACCCGTTCTGGCAGTTTTATTAGTTACAGTTTTAAACTGGAATACAAAGCAAGACTTTACCTTACCTTTAGGTATCACCCTGCTCTGCTGGCAATGGATGCGCCTTATGATCTATTACCTGGACGAAAAAGAAGGCCTGGTTCCGTCCAATCTCTCATTTACTAACTACTTAGTTATCTTTAGTGGACCGGCTTCCGTTATAAATTTGCCCGATGGGTTTTACATCGGCCAAGGCTATCAGTACGTTATGGATCGCTATTCCTATCAAGAAAGATCGAAGACTATCTTAGCAGGTGTGCGCCTGCTAGGGATTGCACTTGCATATGTGCTGCTTGCGCCACTTGCATATAGGATCACGATTGCATTGATTGGCCAGAGCGGAGTTCCGGTAACAGGCACCGTAGAAAATCTGGTCAAAAGACATGTAAACGGCGAAAATTTAACGACTCCGACTATTCTTATTTCTTGTCTTTTAGGCCAAGTGAATTGGTTTATTTACTACGCCGGTGCCGTTCATGCCAGAGTCGGCATCTGGAGACTCTTCGGATACAAAATTGACCCTCAATTTAACAAGCCCTGGCTTTCAACCAATCTGGTTTCCCTCTGGGAGAGACATACTTATCATTTTCGGTTAGCTCTGCTAAGGGTTTCGTTTTTCCCCATTTTTTTTAAACTCAGAAAAATGAACATCCTTTCCAGAATATCCTTTGCGACATTGGGTTCTGCAGGTGTAGCCAATATGCTTTGGGCCCATATTCCGATGTATCTTTTGCTTTATGGACTGACATTTGAATCTCTTAGCCTGCTACCAACTTGGCCCTACTACCTTCTATTGTCGGGGGGAATTCTTATAACAGAGATTTATCTTCTAAAGAGAAAAAAGAAGCGTAAGCCGTGGTCCTTAGACCGCTGGTTCTTATCCGATCTTGTTTGTGCCGCCGCGACGATAACTTACTTTTCACTTATTCATGTCTTTGCGCGTCCTGTAGCCGGAGGAAGTGTTATGAGCTACACCACCCTGTTTCTTAAAGGCATAGGTATTTCAATCCAATGATAAATGCCGGGATGAAACAAACAGACCTATTAACCGTCTTGCTAAAAAGCCATATTGCCAAAACGGGAACTTCTATCGCTTTGCGAAGTCGGGGAAAAGACTGCAGCTATCAACAACTTGGAAAACTCGTGTGCTCTTTGCAAACTCATCTTGGCAATTTAGGAGTTCTCCCCGGGGACCGAGTTTTGGTTCAACTTCCAAACTCTGTTGAATACGTCGTAGCATTTTTTGCTATTCTTTCTTTAGGCGCTATCGTTGTCCCTTTAGATTCAAAATCTGGTCCACAGAGATTGGATTTCGTAACTGCGGAAACCAGCCCCTCTCTTTTGATCTTAGAAGACGACTTGCAAACCGACAATATCAGTAAAAAAATTTCTCTTCGCATTGATCCTCCGTATGAAAGTATTCTAGTCAATAGTCTGCCGGTTCAGACGGCGGAAACAAAAGATCTAGAATATAATTTAGACTCCGAACAAACGGCCGCTATCATTTTCTCCTCAGGTTCGACCGGAAGGCCCAAAGGAGTTATGCTGAAACATCGCCACCTTGTGGTGACGGCTCGAAATCTAGCCGCTTTAACCCAGCTAACGACAAAGCACCGAGAGTTACTTCTAAGCCCAATCTGTCATACGGATGGTTGGCAAAGAGTTGCCGCGACCCTTCTTGTTGGTGGCTGCGTAGTTTTCTTTGAAGGACCCCTTACCGTTCCACATTTTGTTGATTTCGTAGTTCACAATCAAATTGTTGGTTTCTATTCCCCTCCGCCATTCGTCAGATATCTTTTGCAATCTTCACCACATACGATTGAAAAAATAAAAGATCTTTGCAAGACCATCGAAATTGGCAGTGCCCCGGTTTCACCGCCAGAACTAAAAACACTGATGCATCTCTTTCCACATTCTCAGATATACGTGCATTTCGGACTCACAGAGTCTTCTAGAGCGACGGCTTACAATTGTAGGGACAATCCTTCAAAACTAGACAGTGTCGGTAAGGCCCTTGCCGGAGTTGAAATTAAGATCGTAAATAAAGGCGGCATCACGATGGATCCAGGCACCATCGGAGAAATCTTTTTACGAGGCAGCCAATGTACAGAAGCCTACTGGAATCAACCTAAACTCTCCCAAGAATCATTTGAAAATGGATGGTTTAAAACCGGGGACTACGGCAGTATCGATACGGAAGGATTTTTAACTTATCATGGACGTCGGGATGACATGATTAACTTCGGCGGCCATCACTTCTTTCCCAACGAGGTTGAGATTGAGCTCGGTCCCATAGAAGGTCTCCAAAGCTATCTCGTGGCTGGAAAACTTGACGCAGATGGGGTGATGGGCCAAATCCCAATAATGTTCGCTATTAAGAAACCCGATTTTCCTTGGTCTTTGGAAAAATTCTTTTCCTATGCTCGTCAGCGAATCGCCCCCTTTAAAATTCCCCGCAAAATTATATTCGTACCTGAAATCATTCGCACATCTTCAGGCAAACCAGATCGTCAGAAAATGTTGCAAGCTTATTCAGAGAGCTAAGACCGAAGTTTTTTTTCCACCAGCTCGGTCAAGGAGATAAGCCTAAAGAAGTTTTTGGGATTTAAGTCGGCACCGCTCAAAGAAATGGAGTACTGTTGCTCCAAGAAAACGACGACCTTAACCGTATTAATCGAATCGATATAAACATTTTCCGCCAGGTCTAGGTCATCGGTAATTTCCAATCCTGCATAGCTAAACTCTTTCTCTAAAAATGTTTTTATTTCCGTTCGAATTTCGCTTTTATCTTTCATTGCTAAATTCCTAAACCTTAATGCCAAAGAAGAGGCAAAATAGTTTCGCATTCACCGTCACATCGTTCATCGAAATGGTGTCAAACATCCTAATTGCAGTATAACCAACAAAAATTAAAAATGAATAACTCAGCTTACGAAGAGCACCTAAGGGTGGACCTTCTTTTCCTTGTATCGCTTTCAATAAAAAAGGATATAGAAGAAGGGTCAGCATGACACAATAAATAAAATAAGCGGCATGCTGATATAAACTCGCACCGATTCCCATATTTAAAATCAACGTCACCATTTTGGTGTAGTTCAAAAAAAACTTGCCGATGCTAACGGCATAAAATATCGAAACAAGTACCCGTAGGAACAGTGGCCACCCTTTCAGGCGAATAAAACACGGAAAATAGAAGAGTTGAAAAACGGCTTCTTTAAGGTAAAAATTTATCCGGGCAAAAAAGTCCAAGGGGTTACGGGATAAATGAGGCTGGTCCGTATTTTTTGGTATTTTAAAGCCACAAAACCAAATGACGGCAATCGTGATATGCCCCCACACAACAATATTCATAAGATTAAGAAGATTATCAGAAAGACCCGATAAAAATACCTGTAACGGAGCCAGCTCTCTGCCATATTTAATCATGCGCAACATCTGATCTATGGAAAAAAATCTAAACGCCCCAAAAAAAGTACCTTGCTGAAGCCAATTCCCAAACTCATCAAAAGTGAATTTCAGAGCTAAGGCCCAAGATAGAAGCCCCAAGGACCTTATTCTCAGACGTAAAAGCTCTTTTGAATCAGAAATAGCAAACCGAGTCCAAAAATTTTCGCCCTTAGGAATGGTCGGTGCAATAAGACGGAAAGTCCAAAACTGCGAATAAAATGCAGCTCTTTCAAACCAAGGTGTATAAGGCGATACCTGTCGATTTTGCAGATCATATGCAAAGTACCAGACATATTTTGAAATGCCGACGGCGATCCATATGCCAATGGCCTCCACGGCCGGACTTAAAACGTGCCTTTGAACTAGCCAGACTAAAAGAAAAAATGTTGTTAAACTTCCCGTCAATCCCCAGATGTAAGGGCTTTTTACTTTTAACTTAAAAACCAAAAGACTCTTTAGTTGAAGAAGCACCCACAACGTAAAGATTCCTATTAAACCCGTAAACCAGCTTAGATGAGTCATATAGGTCGGCAGTGAAGAATCCAAAACTTCTTGAATCTGAGAATACGAATAATAGAAAGTTAATTTATCGGGGAATAGTTGAAATACAAGGCTGGTAATACCTATCACCAAAATCGCCCTTGCCGGAAAAAAGATGATCAGAAGCAAGGCGACGGCTACAAACGGAGCCGCATCCGGCAAAACAGTCCATAGAAGACCAGAAAAAATAAGACTTAAAAGTATATGATTTATCTTTTTGTCCCATTTCATCTTTAGCGTACCCCCTTGGTTAGGAGAGGATGCGCAGAATTTTTTAAAAACTCATCTGAAAAACGGGGGCGATCTGTCTTTCCCGTATTTGTAACAGGCCAATCAGATACAAAATAGATCTGATCCGGAATGGCGTAAGAAGGAAGGCTTGTTTTTAAATGCGTTACTAATTCCTCAGTTTGATCTACAGAAAGGTTCCTATCCAAAGCCAGAACTAGACCTGGAAGATCCTTTTCTTTTTGCACAAGAGCAACGGCATTTATATCCGGAAACTTCTGCCGGACCCAAAATTCAACTTCGTTCAGCTCAAGACGAAAACCACGTATTTTGACCTGACTATCTTTCCTGCCAATGAAATGAAGAACTCCTTCTTCTTCAAAAGCAAAGTCCCCCGTGCGATACCAAAGACTTCTATTATCCGACGAGTTCTTCTTAAAAAAAGAGATCGAACTTTTTTGAGGATCATTTAAATACCCCAAAGACACTTGTTCTCCGCCGACTAGAATCTCCCCGGCTTCGCCTTTCTGAACGTGCTTGCCTTCACCGTCGATCAGCTCAATAGACGTACTACTTAAAGGCCTGCCGATAGGAACGCCGTATTTAAAATCAGGATCCGTCCTATTCCATTCATGATATAGAACATTGATCGTCGTTTCTGTAGGTCCATAAAGATTAAAAACTCTAGAATTTGGACAAAGTTCTTTCCAAAACTTTGTAAGCTCGGCGGTCAATCTCTCTCCCATCAAAAGGCTTAGTCTAAGCTCTTTAATGGGTGGTCTTAAAAGTGAATTTCTGCGAATCATTTGCAGTAAAGATGGTGTCGATCCCCAAACTGTAGGACGTACTCGATTAAAAAAATTTTGAATAAGTGGTATTTCGACAGACTGAAGTGGATGAATCGAAGCCCCTTGTAAAACACCGTAAAAGAATTCTCCCAACCCGGAGTCGAAGTTCAGTTCAAAACACTGACTCATGCGGTCCTCAGGACCGACATCTAAAACTTCACCTAAGGAGGTTAGATACGAAAATAAGTTGTCATGACTAACCACAACCCCCTTAGGAACTCCCGTCGAACCTGACGTATAGATAATATAGGCCGGAATATTTTCCCTTGAGAATTCGTTTGATTTCCTAGCTATTGCGGGCTTTTTTCGAGAAAGCCCGTAATCTTCTTTACCTTCCAAATTTAAAATGTCGACATCTGCATTCTTTTGCAGATCCAAAGCCTTTGGAAAAAAGGCATTGTCGGCAATTAACAAAGAACACCCTGTCAAAGAAAGGATCTCTCGCATACGAGAAGTCGGCAACCTTACTCCCAAAGGTACATAGACCCTTTGCTTAAAAATGCAGGACAGGATCGTTGCGTAAGCAAGTCCCGTTCTGTTTGCCAAAACGCATACTCGATCTCCGGCGGCAGAGTATTTCTCTAATAGTTGAGAAATTCTTTGAACCGCAGAGGCAAGGTCTGCGTATTTCCAAGAAGTAAAAAAATTTTCTTGCCCCTCACGAAAGGTAGAAAAATCTCTTGCCACGTTCTTAGTAAGAGACTTATCTAAGGCCAGAATCAAATTCGACTCAGTCATTTTTAGACTCTATCAACTTTGCAATTTTAGAAAAAGAATCCAAATCTGAAATATCATGGACCTTACCATCTAAGTTGACCTGATATTGTTCTTCTAAAAACAAAATAAGTCGCGTCACCGCCAAAGAATCCAAACCATGGCTTAAAATGAGGGATTGCTCATCAGAAAAATTCTTAACCGAGCCACTTTCTTTCAAAAGCTGCCCTAAAAATTCACGCAATATTCTAAGATCAACGCCTGCTCTCAAAGATTGAACCTCATATGAATTTAAATATAACGGAGCGTTGGTTTGTTGGCAATCTGTAGTAGTTTCTAGTCTATTCTAGATAGCCCACCAAATCGAAATGAATATGATCATTACAGAGATATAACTGACCGGGTCCCGCAATGCGAATACAATTGGATCTGACGTCATTCGACCCTTTAAAGCAAAATACCACATTCTTAGCAGCCAAGCTTCGATCGCCACACAAGTAAAGATAAGAATGAGCGGACTCCGGTACAAAGTCGATGCTTCTTGGCTAAAAAGATATCGAACAAAGACCAGAACCGAGAGGATGGCCGCAGAAAATCCAAGAATCTTTAAAATCAGGCCGTGAGACTTCGTATACAGTTTATCCACTGTATTTTGAGCACCGTCTTGAAATCTATAAACTTCCCCGTAACGTTTCATAACGGCCAAGCATAAAAACATGACTCCCGAAAACGTTATAAGCCACTTAGATAAAATAATATTTCCGACGACGGCCCCAACGTAGATTCGAAAAATATACAACCCCGAGAGGAGTATCAAATCGGCCAAAAATAACTTCTTAAAGAAAAACGTGTAAGTTGCAGAGGCGGTAAAGTAAATTAACAGAAGTACCGGTAGTTTTTCATCTATAAGGAAAGCACCAACAATTCCCAATATTAAAAGCAAAATCTGCAAGGCAATGGCGTTTTTTAACGACATGGTACCCGCAGCAATGGGACGAAATTTCTTTATCGGATGGGCGCGATCTTGGTCTAGATCAACGATGTCGTTTAAAATGTAGCCCGAAGATGCGGTCAGGGAAAAAAACAGAAAAGAAAAAAACAAAACGAACAGATTATTTGAAATAAAAATTGTATGGCCTGCAATGCACGGAACAAAAATGAGTGCATTCTTTACCCATTGATAGATTCTGATTTCTCTTAAAATTAGGCGCATTTTAAGCATTCTAACCCGCTTTAGCGAAAATAAAATTGTGTTGCATCAACAAAACAAAATTAAGTTTCATTTCTTTCAGAATATTGAGTTTTCTTGTAAAGTCGAGTAATACTTTTATAAAGGAAATATATGGAGTTAGATGCCTCTCGCACTAACATCGTCTCTGCGATCTTTTTGACGGATTTCTTTTCCGATCGGCTGCATGGACATCAGAGATATTTAGGCCCCTACCATATGGCTGGAGTATTGCGCAATCGCGGGCTACAGGTAAGGGTTTTAGACTTCGTTTATTCGATCCCCGAAGACACTCTTGATCTCTGGATACAAAAGCATGTTTCTTCCGAAACGAAATTCGTAGGGATTTCTAGTACATTTCTTCGCGCAGATAGCCCGCCTTTTTTTCCCATCCCTGAGCAAGATCGTATGACGGCTATTTTGAAAAAAATAAAGATTCAAAATCCCGATATCAAAATAATTCAAGGCGCGCCCCTCGTTTTTTATAAACATCCCATGGCCGACAAAGTATTTGATGGACCTAACCTTGAAAATAGATTTTTAGACTATGCTAGAAATTCTCTGGGACTCAATGTCGAAAGCAATTTTGATTTTAACACTGAAAATATTCACTTCTCTAAAGAAGACATCATTTTAGATGGCGAACCATTGCCGATGGAAATATCACGCGGCTGTATATTCTCCTGCAAGTTTTGCGGTTTTGCCGGAAGGGGCAAAAAAAAGAATGACGCTATAAAATCTTTCGACGTTTTAAAAGAACAAATGGAAAAGCATTTTTCAGACTACGGAACTCAAAGCTACTATCTAGCAGACGACACCTTTAACGAATCTATCGAAAAGCTAATGGCTTTTCATCGAATGGTTAAGTCTCTTTCATTCCGTCCTACTTTTATCTGCTACGCACGTTTAGATCTTATTTGGGCGTACCCTAATATGATAGATCTATTATACGACTCAGGAGTACGGTTTATTGTCCTTGGTATTGAAACTTTAGATACGAAAGCCGGTTCAATTGTCGGTAAGGGCCTCGGAAAAAACAGAGTTCAAGAAACTCTCGAAAGAATTAAAAATCGGTATCCGGATGTATTTTTAAGCTCTGGATTCATAATTGGCCTCCCGGAAGAGAGCCTTCAAAGCTGTATCGAAACCAATCAATGGCTTCACGAAAATAAGCTTCTTGATAACTGGGTCTTTGCTCCACTTAGAATCGATAACGTGACAAAAGACCCATATAAAAGCGAGTTTTCAAAAAATATTGAACAATACGGCTATGAAAGAATCCTTTATAGCGACTGGAAAAGATCCGATTTGGATTCAAAAATGTGTGAAGCCAAAGCCATCGAGCTAAATCAAGCCAATGCGCATTTGATCAGCCCTTCCCCTTGGCTTCTTTTTAGCGGTTTGCGCTTTCAAAGCTTTGAAACTCTTAGGACCCTTAGGGCTAATGACTACGAAAGGTTCGCAGACAAAAATAAATTTAATGAATATCTAGAGAAGCTAAGGCAACAACTTACGCTTTAGAGGGTTAACAACGCGATATTTTTTGCAAATGCCATGATAGTCTCCTGCGGATTGACGCCTGGAGAATCTGGAATAATAGATCCATCGACAACAAATAAGTCTTTTTGATTAAAGACGTCCAAAGTTTCAAGCGAGATATCCCTATTCTCTAGTGATAAAGGAAAAGAAGAGAATGTATGAACGGAAGAAACACTTTGAGAGTTTAAAAGTACACTTTTGGCTTCCATCGCAAGAGTGTATTCGTTCAATCTTAAAATACCTTCTCGATATCGTTTTGACTGAAACCAATCTGTAGTGAACATGAAGCTATATTTATCTTTTCTGGCCGGAAAAATAAAAGAACGTGGACATTGGTTCCACTGGCAATAAAAAATCAACTTGCTGGCTAGGTCGCTTTTTTGCCAAAATTTTTTCGACGACTTAGACAATTCCGATGCTAAAATTGCGTGGTTAGTGACCGATGATCCTAAAGTAAATCTTTCTTGAAATTCTTTAATTTGAATAGAAGAAAGAAGTGCCTGGTTCGGAAATGCGCCCTCAAAATCTGCAACCGCTTTAATCACGGGATGAAACTTTAGACTGTAAATTTCCTTTTCAACCAATCCACTTCTTTTTAACAGAGCCACAGATTGCATAGCTCCCGCGGCAACGTATACTTTTTTTGCAAAAAAAGTGCTTTGATGGCTCTTCGTTTCAATACCAACGGCCCAGAGGGAGGCGGCACTTTTTCGAATAAAACTGGCTTTACTGGAACTCAAAAAATGACCACCGCCATCATAGATGCCCGAAACTACTCTCGTGCGAAAATTGGCTCGATTCTCTAAAGACGAAATGGGAATCTTTTTATAATTCCAAGAGAGTTTGTTTGCTCCACGAAGCATCCTATCAGATACGAGGTTTTCAGGCTCATTCGAGATCTTCACCTCGGCTTCCACTTCATCATAAAGCTCATTTATTTTTTTCCAGCTCCAGTCAGCACATTTGGAAATATCCCATCTTTTGTAAGTTTCCTCAGACACCCTTTGAAATAGACCCGAATTAATTGTCAACCCGCCACCAAAAGTCATTGGTTGAGCAATAGGCATAAGCCTGTCCGAAAAGATGGCGCTTTGCCCCCCGTGACGATAGTTTTCTAAAATTTCCGAGAAAGAAAATGGTGGTGCATTTGAACTTGAAGAGCCTTCTTCAACGAGAAGCACTTTTAATTTCTTTTTGTTAGCAATATGAGCTACGGAAAGTCCCGCCGGCCCGGAGCCGATTATAATAATGTCATAATTCTCTGAATTATTCATATTCATAGACCGCAAACGTCACCAGAAATAGATAGTAGTTAAAAATTCCATAAAAAACGCTTCCCAAAAGAGTCTTCAATTTTGGAGCATGCTTTTTTTCACCGCTCCAAATCTGGAGTGTCTGATCGAAATTTACTTCGGGAACAAGCAAAATATCCATTAGCTTAAACGGAAAAGGCAGTTGATCCGTTTGGTGTATAAGCTTCGCAAGCACTTCCTCTCTTTGCCCTTCGGAAAGAGCAATACTGCTACGCGCGCACACCTTGTCCAAAATCGACAAAAAAAGTCTTTGCTTATGAAGGAGAACTTTTGCTTTTATAATTTTAAGCACACTAAAAAGTACACGAGGCTTCTTTTTATTTCTACATCTTATTTTGGTCTTTTCATCGAACCCGTATCTGTTAAGATTAACTTATGAGAATACGTCCTAAAAATGAACCTCTCATTTTTTCTTTGGCCTATTTGGTTTGTTTTTCGTTCATCTTGCTACTCACTTACTATTGGGAAAATTACATTTCTCAGGACCAGGCGATGTATCTTTATGCAGGAAAACTCATTCTGCAGGGACAAATCCCCTTTGTTGATTTCTTTGATATTAACCCGCCGCTTATAATGTATTTAAATGCCGCCGTGGTTTATATTGCAAATTCCCTGCAAGTAAATGAGATCCAACTCTACAAAGTTTTTGTGACCTTTCTTTATTTCAGCTTCATCTATATTAGCCTTAAGGTGCTGCGAAAAAACTTCGGTCTTACGAGAATTGGATATTTCGCCGCTCTGTTTATTTTGACTCTGATGCTGATACCCTCTTTGTATCTTGGATTTTGGGGGCAACGAGATGAGCTGTTTGGTTTTGCGCTTATTCCTTACCTTTTTATAAAAGTCGCGCGCCTGATGAGTAAGGATCCTAAATCGCAGGCTTTTTCTCTGAATAATCTAGATGTAATTTGGGCAGGCCTGTGGTTCGCAATATTCATCTGCTTCAAGCCGCACTTTTTTGTTATATTTGTAATTGCAGAGATTTATTTTTGGTATATGCACAGAGATCCAAGGGCTTTGGCTACCACAGAGTCAGGTTTGACACTTATTACGGTGGTGATTTATTTACTTCTCATATCTAGGCTTCCAAGCGTCGCCATCAGTAATTTTCTGCAAAACGCCCAAGACGTTTTAAAGTACTACAGTTCTTTTGATCGCTATGTCTTGAATGCATTGCCACCGGCATCATTGCTTTGTCTCCCCTCTTTTCTATCTCTGTTATACATTTATTTGAATAAAAAAAAGGTTGATCCCTATATCATTCCTTTTTGCCTTTCAGTTCCGATTTGGCTAGGCGTCGTTTTTTGGCAAGGGAGGCTCTTCCAATATCATTTTTCAGGAGTCTTTATATTAGGCGTATTCCTGTCGATAATAATTTGCCTCAAGAGATATTCCGGTCACCTGCCAAGAGCTTTGCGGTTTATCCCTGCCTTTTTTGTTCTTTTCTTTTCTCTTTTTTGCGGAATTCAATACTATAACAAGCAGGTTAGTTTTTTTAACTACAACCGAGTCCTTCAGGCGGAAATAGCAAAATACACTAAGTACAATGATTATGCTCTTACGCTAGCAAGCATACCAAGACTGTCCTATCCGGTTTACAATAATCTTGGCCTTAAAAATGCCAGCCGCTATTTGTTTGCGTATCCTATCAACTTCTATGGCTCACTCAGGTTTGATTCAAAATCAGGTCTTCTTGATATTCCTCTTGATGCATCTGCTGCCGAAAAGGAAAAAAAGTATTTTGATGATCTAAAAGCCGATATATCCACGTACGCTCCCAAGGTTATATATTTTGATCGGTCCGAACTATATACTCAGAATTTTCCGCCCGGCTTTCCGCTCAAGAAATATTTAGAAATGAACGGTGTTATCTCTTTTATCGAGCCTTTCTATAATAAAGTTTCAAATGGCACTTTCGACATTTATGTAAGAAAAGAATAGCTGCCACGGCCAGACTGGGCAAAAGCCCTGAATTAGGGCGTTAAAGATGGTTGGCATCAACTACTTGTTTATCGTAATCTATCAATAGAAATATAAGGGGTTGATATGGCAAATTTCCTAGTTATTCTTCTTTTTAGTTTATCCGCATATTCGCAGAATAAACCTGCCCCTGTCACACCAACAAATGTACCAAATCAAATTCAACAACCTTTAAGAAATATCGTATTTGATCTGGATGTAAAAAAGCCTACTATTCCAAACGACATTAAAGTGGCAAAAGAGCTCGCAAAAAAATACTGTAAGGACTATACCAACGCACTTACAAAACATCTTGTTGAGACTTTGGCTCCGCTCAAGATGAAACCCGACGAAGAAATTTTTACCGACTTTTGCAAAGTGGCAAACGAAATTATCGACCGTCAAATAAGCCCTCAGTCGCTTGCGGCAGGCCTGACAAGCACTCAAGACCGGGCTGATTTTATGGCAAGTGCCGAGATTATCAAAAGTGTTCCTGCACTTATTCAAAGCTATGGCCAACAGGCTACGACTATTGCCAATCTGCAAGGAAAGATTAGCAAAACAAGTCAGGATCTTCAGATCTCTCTTCAAAAATTAAATGGTCAGCAAAGTTCTAAATCTGTATTTGAAAGCTTAGGAGTGAACGAAAAATCCGTTCCTCTTGTTGAAAGTATCTTAATTTTAGTCACTCTTCTTATAAGCCTTGGACTGCTAATCGCGAGGTTTATGCAGTGACGCAATTGCGTTCTCATGAAAATCATCTTTCTTGTTCTCTTGAGCAAAGTGCCAACGGACCCTATTTATTTTATAAGTCTAATCAAACGTGGCGCGAAGGAATTTCCGTACAAGAGGCTGCCGTGGATGCAGCCCTTAAAATTTCTCAACGATATAGCCCGCCCTATATTATTCCTCTTAGCGGTGGAATCGACAGCGAATTTTTAGCTCTTTCCTTTATGATGGCGAAAATCCCATTTACGCCGGTAATTATGAAGTTTACCGGTGGATATAATGATTTCGATACGGCGAATGCCTTTAGATTTTGCCTTAAAAATAAACTCACACCTCTAACTTTAAATCTCGATTTAGACCAATTTTTTAAATCAGAACGCCACCTTACCTATGCCGAACTTTATTGCTGCCGAAGTCCTCAGCTAGCCACTCATCTCTGGATGATGGAACAGATCGAGGGATCATTTGTATTTCCCTACAATCCACTTCCACTTTTCACGAATCAACACAAAAAGCTCTACATTGCCTTTCCTCTAAAGCTTTATCACTGTTACGACGTCTTTTTGGATATTCATAATAGACCTGGAGTTGGAAATTTTCACACCTACACGGCGGATATTATTTACAGCTTTTTTCAGTTGCCGATGTATCTAGATATGCTTTTCAATTCGGATGAGTTTTTTAGGGTTTATGGGTCCGACAATTATTTTACAAAGTGCGAACTTTACAGATCTGGGGCCTTTCCGGTCGTTGCCAGAAAGTATAAAGCCACCGGATTTGAGACCTATCGGGCCCATCTAAATAAGAGCTTTCATGTGGACGAAAATAAAGATTACTTTGATTCCCACTATCGTCTACCTATGGAAAAGGTCAGCGGTGACACAAATATTCAAGCTTATGGGGATGTTGACCTCAAGAGTCTTCACACAATTTGGCTGAAAAGATAAGCGGAGCTCTATGCATTCACAGATAGAGAATATCCTTGTTAAACTGAAAAAATATGCACGTCAGACCTTCTATCTAGATCTGAGATCGATTGGCCTATTTAGAATAGCACTTGGAACTGTGGCGATTCCGTATTTAGTTTTCTTATGGACTCAATCGCAAGTTTTTTTCGGCGCGAATGGTCTACTAAAGACTGAAAGGGCCTGGCAGTTATCTGTGAGCGCACCGATTTTTTCTGTTCTGTATTGGACGGATAATCCCTGGATGTTACATGCAGTCTTTTTAACCCTGCTCGTCAGCACTTTTTTTTATCTTATCGGATTTAGGTCTTCTTGGTTTGCATTGCTTATTTGGTTCTTACTCTGTTGCCTGCGAGCACGAAATCCTTACCCTTGGCACGCAGGTGATTTCTTAATACGTCTGAGTTTCTTCTGGTCCATCTTTCTACCCGTCAGCGAACGCTTTTCTATCGGGCGTAAGATCAATAAGCTGCAGTCGAACTACTATCTGAGCGCGGCCAGCATCGTTATTTTTTTCCAGTTTTTTATTGAGTATTTTATCGCCGGGCTGGCTAAAATTGGACCGATTTGGCCCGCTGGTCTCGGGATTTATTACTCTCTGCAGATGTCGATGTTTCAAACTAGTTTCGGGTCCTACCTCTCTTCAGCCGACCTTGGATGGCTAAAAGGCCTTAACTATTTGACTTTATTCACCGAGCTATTCGTTCCGTTCTTGTTATTCGTTCCAAACAAAAAGGGTCTTACCAGAGCCACCTTTTTTTCGTTCTTTTTTGTATTTCACGTATTTATCCTCTTCTTCATGAATCTTGATGTCTTTCCGTTCGCCTGCTTTGCATTTCTTATGATTCTATTGCCCTCTACTTTTTGGGATAAAAGACCTTTAGATGTCCACGAAGTGAAACCTCGCGCAATTACAAAGGCAAAAACAGTTTTCTTATGTTCCATCATGGCCTTCATCTTGTTCGCAAACTTTTTTGGGCTTTATTTTCATCTTCGCAATGATAAATCCGCGCCGATCGTTCAAAAAGTAAAAGCGATTGAAATAAAGCTGGGAATAGATCAGGAGTGGAAACTGTTTTCTTTTGGACGCCTCAACCCACTCAACTTTTGGTTCCAATTTAGAGGACAAACAAAAGATGGAAAATTTATTGACGTGTTCAGGGATGGAAAAAAACCTCTTGAAAACGCCCCGGAACATCCAAAGGATGGATTTAGAAATGTGATCTGGGCAAAGTATCTTCAATCTATGGAAAGAGGATACATACAATTCGCCGGATACTCACTTGCACGTTACCTATGCCAAGAGTGGAATAAATCTCATCCAGGCTACGAAGTCATAGATGTCGAAGCAACGCTCATGTATCAACAAATGCCATCTCCAAGAGCGGAAGACAATTTGCCGCCACCATTTAAAAGTTCCTATGCTCGAGTAAGTTGCGAATCTGGAGAGCCAATTCCCCCTACCAAAGAGTAGACAAGTAGTTCTCCTAAGGCGTTGGTATTTAAAACCTTTTCCGACTGCGCCACATTTAAATTGCTGCACGGAAACATTGCCTGTCCACAGCCCACTCCCACAAGCCACAGATTTTGCGCTAAATGACCCATTTCGATTAAAATGATCTTCCAACCATGCTCGGAATATTTTTTAAGAGCAACGCTGGGCCGAGTGCTTATCCAAAATTCAAAGTTGGCGTTTTGTGACCCTTCGTTTTGACCATTATGAAGTTTTAAAACTTCGTCCTCAGATATCTTATTATTTATCAGATCCAAAGTGTCTTTGTAGGGATTGTATAAGTAAACGCCTTTTTCAAGGCCCTCTACATTTCGTGCATAAAGATAGAGTCTTACCGTATAAAGCCCACCACCAGACGGATAGAACCGATTTCCCTTTTTTCGATTTCGCATGCCCGCTGCAAGTTTCAAAATAAACGAAATTTGATCAAACGTGGTGATTCCGGATGAAAACTCGCGCACGGATTCTCTTCGAAACAAAGCGGCGGAAAGAGAATCGTCAAATTCGACTTCCTTCTGAGATAGCGGATAAGACTTAAAGGCTATACCTTTATAGTCGTAAATAGCTTGGCTTAAAATTTGATTAGCTCTTGCAATATAGATCTGCTGCTTATAAGCGAAAATCCTATTGTGAGGCCCCAGATATGCGGCCATTAAAAAATCATACCCCATCGGCGCAATACTCTGAACTTGAAAGGGGTCGTCTAATATTTTCTTTAGCTCATCAATCATAACTAGTCCTTACGGAAACGGGTGAGGCAGCTGATTTAGATCTGCTATGGTTCTAATCTTATCGCAAAAAAGACGTTCTTTTCCCCAAGGGCGAAACGCATGATTGGCATTTAAATCAATTGTTTTGGGATCTAACATCCGAACAACACTAAAGCCTAAGTTCTGAACATCATCCGAAGTAAAATCCACAACTACGGGATTAAAAGCAGCTGCTTTAAACGCTTCTTTTACAAGTTTTAAATCACCGTCTTCCGTATCGGTCTCTGTATTCATCAGATCAGATATATTACTAAGAGTTTCTTTGTTATCAATTTGGGAAACGAAATGTGCCTTTTCTGCAAACTCATCAAACATGTAATAGTAAGTATGCTCATGAAAATCGTGAATGGATCTGTCATAGTTAAAAAGGTCTTTGTATTTTTTTACATCTTTTTCGTGGTATATGGCCATTTTATGATTAATGGAAGCGGCCATTTCGTTCATCACCGAAACTAAAGCTTTCTCGGGATTTAAATGTGCTCCACCAGAAATCATCAAAGCAGGATGACCCTCTTTATTCGAGCTTCGGAACACGCCAAATAGTACGGGTATCTTAAATTCGTTTGGAATATATGCCACGTGCACTAGATCGATCCACGGACCAAAGGAATGATATAACTTCGGATCAATTTTCTTCAATATGCTCTTATAATTTAGAAAGACCGGACGCTCTTGCCGCCACCACATTTTTAAGAAGCTATCTCTCTCCATCAGCTCGTAAGATGCTTTTAGAATAGATGCTTTTTTATTTTTTTGTATGGCGCAGCCATTGGTGGTCACCTGATAAAACTTATTTATTTTTAGCACCGTTGCAACCGTAGGCACCCATACCTCAGAGTCATCTAGCAAACGATGTGCTTTAAACCAATTTAATCTCGTCGAATTTTCAATCCTTTCAAGAGAATTGTTTTGAATAGAAAATTGCAGCGGGTGAAGTCCTTGAATTTTTCGAAGATCCTGAAGGCTTAAAGCATTTCCTTGACTACTCATCTCTTCGACGGACTTTTCGATCGTTTTACTAGCTGGTGGCTCGACACTCAGAGAATAACGTTCGAAGGTCTCTCCGAAAGCCGGCCCAATGCAATCCACCAGCTCACTTCTTGTCGATCCCGCGGAAGCAACTCGGACCTGTCGAATGTAATCATAGTACTCCTCAGTTCTTAACATGAACATGCGAATCGTCGTAGAATGCGTATTTGAAACATACACCCCCGAAACAAATCCAAATTTGTTATGAAGTGCCTGACTGAAGGGTGGCAAATTATTTGAGATCTCGCGTTTCACGGCTTACACACCGAACATAGCGGATACGGAAGAAATGGAAAGTGCACCAATTTGCTTCCTACAACATCAAAGAATTGTATAAAACATTTTAGCACTTCAAAATCCATTGCAAAACCCCGCACTAACTGAAGTTGCAACCAGGTCAGCTCGGCCTGCTTAGCAAGGTCTGCATTATTGTAGAATTTTGCGTTGCTGCTAAGCCCACGGAGTTTTTTTTCTTCCCAAGATAGAATTCTTTGCTGGAAACAATTGAAGCAAAAATGAGTTGGATTATTGTCAAAGAAGGGGCCTAGGTGAATGCCTTCTTGATTGCTGTTAACCAGAATCCAATTTTTATTTTCTTGAATCATAAAATGATTCAGATCTGCCAAACTATTTTCAAGATATGAATCGACGACGACTATCGTCATTAGCTTTGTAGGCAAGCGTTTAATTTCATTTTTAAATGCTTCGAGGTCTGAAAAGTATTGCTGTGGAATCAATTTTGCTAGAACCGAAAAGTTTGCGTTCCCAATCTTAGACAAATCCAACAAAGCACAAGCCGCATTAGAAAGTCGTTCATTGGCTTTGCCAATCTCTGCCTGCCCTCCCGCAATAGAGCTTAAAAAAGAAACCCGTGGATCCAATTGAGCTTGAGCGCCCCGATCGACCTCTTCTACCAAATTATTTTCTTTAAGAAATTGCAACACCGGAGAGGTCAGTTTTTCTTCCCCGATACCCTCAGAAAGAATTTCGTAATTAAACTGAATGTCTTCTCTAAGTCTTAAGTGTCTTTCAACTCGATGGACAAGCAGGCTAAGAGTATCAGCGCTTTGTCCGACAAATCGAACCCAGGGGCGAAATATTAGCATCATCCACTTCCCTCTATGGCAGTTATGCTATAAAATGTACTCATGAAAGAAAAAGTTCTCAAGACGTTTAAATCCCTTGGTATTGACATGACTTCCCATGCCAACGAAAGAACTCTTTTCCAACACTCTTGCGCAGTTGCTGCACTTCTCGAAACCTGGGGAGAATCAGAAGAGACGGTGAACGCCGCCTATTTTCATTCCGTCTATGGGCGAGAGGCAACAAGTTTTAAGCCCATTCCGCTCGCCCAAAGAGATGTTGTAACATCGGCCATTGGACCAAACGCGGAACGAATTTGTTATCTGAATTGTTGCATGACGGCCTTAAGTTTTTGGCGCAATTTCCATGACCAACAAACTCTTGCTAAACAGAATCAGAAGCCCTTTTTATGGGATCGATTTCAGAACCAAGAAGTTGAAGTCAGCTGGGATGAGTTAACAGCGATATTTAGGTTAAATTTTGCTAATATGTATGATCATATTGATCCGAATAAGCCTTTATATAAATTTAAATGGTTTGATTTAAGCCTCTATTTGCAGTTTATAAATTTTTTGTCGAACCATCAAAAAAAAGTCTTTGTAAGCACTTTTGAAATAACGGAATTTCGAAATGAATATTGAATTTATTGCACATGCCGGATTTTGCATCCGGGCAAATGGCCTTCAAATTTTAGTTGATCCATGGATTACTCCGTCTACTTTTGAAAATCCTATAATAAATAGTTTTGCTTCTCACCATCGCACGATGGATTATCTAATCCCTGAGCCTGTTAGAACACTAGAGGAGTTCCAACCTGATATTATTTTAATGTCGCACTATCACTCTCATCACGCTCCTAAGTTTGATATTGAGCATTGGTTGAACAAATCGGAGAAAAGAATTGATGTTATCGGCCCCGAGCTTTATCCGGGAACCGATGAAACGCTGCTAAAAGATTTTAACGAGAAGTTTCCACGTCATAGATTTATACCTCAAAATGATGACAGTGTTTTGAACTATGAAGAGATAAAAATTCGTTGCCTGACTCATACCGAAAAACATCATTTGGCTTATCTTATTGAGCATGGCTCAGGAAGTTTTCTTCATATAGCCGACGCAAGAATCAACCGCATGCCCGCGAACAGAAATTTAGATCCCGCTTGGTATAAATTTAACGGCCTGAGACCTACACTGCTTTCTTGCAGCGTGGGCTCCCTAAGCGCACGCAATTTTGATGGTAATAATGAACCCTTCATTTTAGAAAATACATTTCAAAGCCCCGTCGAAGCCGCTAATCTGGTAAAGCAGATTCAACCCCGCATAGCGAGTATTATGGGAGTCTATAATTTTAGTATTTGGAAAAATCGCATTGAATTCGGTTTTTCACCTTATGAAAATGAAGCCTACTTTAGATGGGCCATTCAGCACATAGATCCGAAAATTGATGTTGTGCCTTTACGTCCCGGCATGAATTTAGAAATAGATGCAAAAGGCAGTTATGCTTTAAAGTTAAGACCCTGAAGCTTTTTCGCAGGAGCCAGAGCTAGAAGATCTTCAAAAGAATGCGTTTTCATTTTCGTTCTTATAAACGCCATCGATCTATTTTCTAAAACGTCGAAATCCTTCTGCAAGGTTTCTTGCAGTTTGCTTATTTTTGATTTCAAACCTTGGATTTTTTCTTCACCAGATTGAATTTCCAGACTTAAAAGAATCGATTTTCTTGAGGTTCTATCTAAAAAATAGCTACCCTGAGGGTTAAATTTTGTAAGCAGTTTGTAGTTGTAAAAATGTGGATATGCATCACTCACGAAAAACACATTTTGTTCATCAGAACGCAAGTTTTTACCAATAACATTCCATGCAGAGTTTAAACTCAGATTTTTTCCAGAAGGACCTGCAGTTTTGATAAACATTTTTCTGGCCACACCGGGATTGTTTTGAAGAGCCAATTTTAGATCTTCCAGACCAAAATTAGAAAACCGCCCATAAGAAGAGTTTAGGGTTGCTAACACCATTCTGCTCTTAGGCGCGCGAGAACCTATTTTTTCAATACAGACCTTCGCTGAGATTCCGTTTTCAATAAGTAAGGCATTTAATTGTCCAAAAACACTGAAGTCAGTTAAATAACTTAAATTTTGATCTTCGATTAAAATTCCGGGCTTTCTTCTTTGGAAAAAAGAGCTGAAAGGAACGCAGGCTAGCGCCGAAACCGTCAAAAATTGCTTTAAAAATCCACGTCTTAACATAGATTCATTATATTCTTCTAAGGCCACGTAGACTAGCCAAAAATTAGGCCTCTGGGTCTTCATACCATAAAATTCCCCGAATGGAGTGGGGCCGGTGTCCTTCTTTGATACCAAATATCGGTTCGAACGCTTGCTCTGAGTAGGTTCCAAACAGACGGTCCCAAAATGAGAATAAGCCACCAAAGTTCTTTTGTTGCCCGCCAAAGGTATGGTGATACCGATGATTTTGAGGAAGAACCAATAAAAAACCCAAAGACCTCGGCCAAGTCCAGCTCGGCGAGTGCATCAAAAGTTGATAAAGCCCTATAACCCCAAGATAAAAACTCACGTATCCAATCCCTAAATTAAAGATCCAAGCCCCCGCCAGTGAAAAGAGAAGGAAGACCAACATGCTGCTCAATGAATGTCGGAAGTGAGTTTCGAATACAACCTCATTATCAGAGTGGTGCAAAGCATGAGTACGCCATAAGAATCCGAATTTGTGACTTACATAGTGCGCAAGATAATAGCTAACGTCCGCAACTAATAGACAAATCACCCCAAGATGCCATCCAGGAATCCAACGAATGGGATGATACAAATAGACCAGATGGGAAATTTCATAAATGGATCCAAAAACGAAAAATCCCAAAAACAGTTTGAAAGTAAAACCTATAAATCCTATGGCGAGGCTCCATAGTCGACTGGCCCTTTTATGTCCTTTGATGAGGTTCAACACCAACAACATAAAAAGAACTAGGATACCGCTATAGTTTACTATTTTATTAACGATCATTCTCGTTCAGGTTCCTTTTAGTTAGTATAGCAGCTAAAGAGATCTGGAGAAAGGGGTTGAACTTGATAGCTTACTTCTGAGCCTATTGATTTTATCCATAGATCCATGCCGACTCGGGTTTCTGCATCGCCTATTCTATCACACAAGGATTTATTTAAAGAAGTTTGCGTATTTTGAAAATATCCTCTTTTTAGATAGACTCTTTCAAAATATTTTTGGAATCTTCGATAGCGAATATTTAAATCGTACCAAGAATCAGTGTCCGTATATTTTTCAGCCGGCACCTCATCTAAATTAAAAAAATTGCGATAGGTTCTCTGGCCATTTTTTTCGCTAAAAAATCTTAACGCCACCACTCGATCCGGGGGGTTTTGCGAATACATTCTCCAAGACTGCTTAAGCGGAATTTTTGCCGCTATTGATATTGAAGCCAGATTTTGTCTTATATTTAATGGAAGAATATCCAAGTTGTAGAGATAAGAGATTCCCCCTACAAAGATAAGAAAACTGATAAACATCTTACTTGAAAACGAAGGCTTAGGATCTACAAAAACTTTCTCTAACTTTCTTGGAAAAGAAATTGAAAGTAGAATTAAAAGAAGGCCTGCCGGGGCCATATTGCCTGTATGAAAGCTGACTATAATTCCCACTAAAGTACCGGTTAAAAGCAGAATTCCAATTTTCCTAAAGATGTAATTTCTAAAAGTAATAAGCAGCAATAACGGAGCTACAATTTCTGAAAAGAGAGTAAAATAGGTCAGAAACGAAGACACCCCAGCATCAAGAACTATCTGACGCCCCACCCAGCTTGTCATATTGAGTTGTTGAAGAGCAAAGCCGACAGCGGATCCGTCAAACCAACGAAATCCTGACTTATTCATCCCCGCCAGAGTAAAGAACATCAGGATTTGCAAATAGAATGCAACCGTTGCGTAACTGTAAAAGTACTTATCTTCAAATTTAGTTTTTATAGGTAAAAAGCTTATCCACAGAAAAATCCAGATCATCAGATAATCCCCATCATGGGTAAACTGGGGCCATCTCCAAAAAAGAAATAAGTAGCAAAACATAAGTGCCAATTGGGCACATCGCACGAACTTTCCAAAAATCAAAAAGAGGGCTCCGACACCCAAAATACAAAGAACTAAATTTTGAAAAATAAGGTCGATTGAAGGCGGAACTAGGAAGAAAATCTTTGCAAGGGCAACTCCGTAGGCCTGCCCTTCCATCGCGGCCATCTCGGTAGACACCAGTCCAGTGGATCCCACTAAAAACTTATATATGCTTATCAACTCATACAGATCGTATAAGACAATAAACCCTACTAAGATTCGGAATAGATGAAGACACTTCAGATTTATTGCAAAGATGCGTGTAAATGTTTTCATCAGATATATTAGAGAAGTTAAACATTCGTTAGTCATCATAAACTTTGACTGATTGTGTCTACATAGCTGGCTCAGCTTAGAAAATCTCACTTTAAAACACTTCTAAAAATTTCGAGCAATCCCCGACCACCCCTTTATAGCAGAGCCGCTTAGGGCATTAGGTTTTGACTAAGGCGCAATCTTCAGATATTCTAAGGAGGTGAATAAAAAGGTCTCATTTGAAGACATTCAAAAGAAGTTTATCGACCCTAGCTCTGAATCTGCAGTAGCGGACGATGAAAACATTGGTGCGACAGCTGAAGCTGTTGACGAGTCTTATTTCAAATTCGATACAAATGATCCTGCCGCAATTTTAATTGCCGGAAGCAGCGATGGTGCCTGTAGTGCACCCGGCTCTATGCCCGGCTCAGCAAAAGCTTCTGCTGCAGGCTCTGCGGGTGGCGGCCCTTCTGGGGATGGCGCTTGTGCCAGTGGTGCCGGCGGTGCGAGCTCTTGCGATTCCGGCAGTGCTGGCTCTGGTTCTGGAGCGGGCGGCGGTTCTTAGTTATTTTAAGTTTTTTTCCACCAGACAATGCGGTCCAAATTCATACTCATTTAAGCGTTTATACTCTCGAAATCCACACTTGATATAGAAATTCAGGGATGTCTCTCGGGGCATCGTCCACAAAATACTCTTCTTCTGGTCCCGGGCGACTGATTCCACGCTGCTGATCAAAGATCTTCCTATACCCAATTGCCTTGCCCCCTCATCCACCCATAATCCCCTAGACCTAAATCTAGTCTCCGATGTCACCTGGCCACTGACAACTCCCACCACCTTGTCGTTCATGACAGCTTTAAGAAAAATGGATGGTGCATTTAAAAGATCGATATTGATCTCGCCTAAATGATTGATGGCGCTCGTCGGCTCGATCGGACTTTTTCTACCAGGCCAGAGTTTGTCTCGCCAAATAGGTTCGATTTCATCGAAAGTACATTCGTGAATATGCATATTTAAACCCTGACAAAGTGTAAAACCAATGTCTAGCAAAACAATATAAATAGACGGAGCTTTTAGATAATTACTATAATTCGGTATGAACAAAAAAATGCAATCCGGTTTTACAATGATCGAGATGCTCGTTGGCATCGGGCTGGGATCTATTGTCTGCTCTGTTGCTTTTTATCTAATGTATTTTTTTAATTTAAATTATCAAGCCATTCAAAATAAAATTGAGACGGAACGCTCTTTGATTCAGGCGGCTTATAATTTGCAACGCGTTCTTTCTTTAGCCGTTCATATTTCCAACGTGGCATCGATTCCAAACGGAACCAATATACCACCGAACAACCTGGGACAAATCGTAGATTATTCTGCAATGACTATGGGAATTACTCCTGGATCCACCGATACAGTTGCTGCCTTTCTGCGGGAAAAGGGTGGTTATCAGCCAGCCCCCAGGGGAGAGTACGCTCCGGCAGCGATTTTCTATACTCGCCCAACTCCGACCACAACTGGGGTCATCTTTTTGGATGTGAATAGCAGTGGTGCAATGTCTCCGGGTTGGGACGATGTTTTTTTTGAACGGGTCGTCGAGTTTTCCCTGACAAGCTTTTTATATAGCCCCACCGCAACGCCGGTCCTAACTTCAGCCGAACTTTCCATCACGATGAGAAATTTTTTAGATCCAAACGTCCTAAAATGGAACTTCTGCCCTCAGACCGATAAAACCAACGGCGTTGCAGGCTGCAATCCGGCTGATGGCTCTTCTTACCGCGATCTAAATCGTAAAATTAGAATCACTTTCTCCAACCAAACTATTGGAAATAGCTCTCCGGGCACGCCTCCATCTCCTACGAGTCCTTACGAACGTACATTTGGACAATTGTATTTGTTTCCGACCCAGTTTTAGTTCTAATATCTTTCTTTTCATCGAAGTTTTTCACATTTAGGTTTAAGAAAATGCAATCTCAAGAGCCCACTTTATCGATCATTATTCCTTGCCTAAATGAAGCTGCTTCTATTCCCATCATGATCCCCCACCTTCAAAAATGCATAGCATCCTGGGCTTCAAATAATATTTCAAAAGTCGAAGTGATCGTCGTAGATGATGGATCCAGCGATGAGTCTCCAGATCTTTTAAAAAGATTCGAGCAAGTACAAGTTTTAAGAAACTCGCAATGTCAGGGCTATGGCGGCGCTCTTAAAAAAGGCTTTCAAGCTGCCAAGGGAAAATACCTCACCTTTTTTGATTTGGATCGAACTTATGATCCGGTGGACATAGAAGCACTCTTAAACACGTTGATTGCAAAGGACCTTTCCATCGTCTTCGGCGATCGTATGTCCCAAAACAACCAGATGCCTCGCACAAGAAGATTGGGAAATTTTCTTTACGCAAAAGTCATTAGTATCTTATATGGGCAAAAACTGAACGACGTCTGCACCGGTTTAAGAGTTTTCAAAAAAGAACTTTTGCCGGAAATTCTAAAGGCTTCTGAAAATGACCTCAGCTTTACAATCGCATTTACAACTTTGGTACTCAATAAGGGAGCCCGCTTTTCTCAAGTTCCTATCCAATACGACGAACGCATAGGAAACTCAAAACTCTCTGTTTTACGAGACGGTTTTAAGTTTTTATTCACAATTTTTAAATATTACTGCAAAAGACCACGTGATCTATAGCATCGTTATCCCCTGTAAAACGATTTCTGATTCTCTTTTGCGCCTTTTAGGCTCATGCAAGGAGCAGGACTTCGTGCAGGATAAGTTGGAAATGATTGTGGTCTACAATCAAGACGGCCTTGGTCTAGACGCCACAACACTACCCGACAACGTTCGCCTCATTAAGACTCCACAAATCTCGGTAAGCCATGCCAGAAACCTTGGGGCAGAAAAGTCTTCCGGCACCTACCTGCTTTTTCTGGATGATGATACTTGGCTAGAAAAAAAAACACATCTATCAGACCTCTATAGACGTTTAACAGTATTATCCGAAGAATATTTAATTGGTGGGGGATATCAGAATGCTCCTCAATGCAGACATTTAACTAAAGCTAGCAATTTTATCGCAAATCTGTGGTTGATCTCTGGTTTAACTGACACTTCAAAAAATGAAGGCTTGTTTGGAAGCCACCTTTTGGGGGGAAATATGTGTTTAAGAAACTCTTTCTTTCAAAAATTAAAATTTCCAGAAGACATCCGTTGGGGCGGTGAAGACTCAGTTTTCGCTGCCAATGCAATTTCAGTCGGTGGAAAAATTATTTTTGATCCTCAGTTCAACGTTTTTCATGACTCTAAAACAGGCCTTAAGAAGTTTGCGGTTCGGTCTTGGCTAAGTGGTCGAACATTTATTCAGTGGGCTCTGCCTAATACTAATTCGAAAAATAAAATTAAAGCTCTTCTGGCAGCCGCGTCTCGCGAAATATTCCTATTTGCACCGGCTCTGCTTATGCACCTTTTAATTTTAGAAAGCTCGCGACTGTTTTACAGATTCCGTAAACATACCCTAAGAGATAGCTAAAAACTGTCCCATTTATAAAATAGGACCACTGTAAGAAAAAGCTCAAGCTGCGCTTTTCCTTAATTGTTAGAAATGGTACCACCAACGAGCTCAGCAAAAGAATTCCCAAGCTTGGCAAAAAAGAAAAAGAAAGACCAACAAGGATCACTAAAATAGTAAAAATCGGAGCCCAGCGCCCCCATCCCACTTGAAACGGATGTTTAAAAATTACATATGGTTGCACGGTGCCGTATTTAAACACCTTAAGAAACCATTCGTAAAAACTTCTAAAATCAAAATGCTCAACCAAAAGCTGATCCGAAAAGTATATTTTTTTACCATTTCTGGAAAGCCGCATATTCAGTTCGAGATCCTCTCCGACCTTGGATAAGGACTCCAAAAAACCGCCACATTCATCTAGGGCCGCACGACTGTAAAGTACGTTGCAGGTAGGAACATGGTTCACTTTTTTGTGCAACGCCGCTTGTGCAACCTGCGTGGAGCATAAATGCAATGCCGGAAACATTTTTAGGTTTCGAACACACCGGGAGACAACGTCCTCGAAATGTCTCGCGGGAATATTTTCCCCGCCGACCGCTCCAAAGTCCTTGCCCCAATAGGACTCGCTGGCCAATTTCATATTTTTTAGCCAATGAGAATGAGGTTTGCAATCGGCGTCTAAGTATATAAGCGCATCATATTTTGCATGCTTTAAACCGATATTTCTGGCGCTTGCAATATTGTTGGAGGAGTTCTCAAAGATTCTAACGGACAAACTAGAGTTTTTTGCTAACTGCTCGACAAATGTAGATTGTTTTATTTCGCCACTATTATTGACGAAAATCATTTCTACCGGCGATGCAAACTCACTAATAAAATTCAAATAAGACGCATGGACACCTGACAGCGTTTCTGCCATGCGTTCACCTTCATCGTAAAAGACGGTACAAATTGAAAATCCATTGGGCTTCTGGACCATAGTCAGAATTATGAATTAAATGGACTCGAATTCAATATATTTAGTAAAATGGGCCATGGGTAAATTTTGGAATCAAAAAGGCCAATCTCTTCTTCTCTTTGCGCTCTTTATCGGAGCTTTGATGGTCGCCCTTATTGGCAGCATCATGATGTCTCTTTATGACGTCGATAGAAGTATTAGCGATTTAAAGATTCGCCTTGAAAGTTATCAGGTCACTCTTCAGTTTTCTCAGGTGATACAACAAGCTTTTAAAGTGGCGGAACCAGGAGCAGGCTGCGCAACTCCGGCGGGACTTACCCTTGTCGCTACCGGTATCAGACCGCTTTGCCTGCCCACAGCCAATGTTTGCAGTAGCAATGGGAAATACTGCATAGAAAAAAATCCCAACTATAACATCAGTAAACTAGAAGGATCTTTTCAAGAGCCAACCGAAGTAGTTAAAATGGAACATCCAAGCAAAATCAGTTTTTCGCTGCTTCCAGAAGCAACGGCGCAAACCATGAATAAGTCTTGGTTGCCTGCTTTAGGCGCTGTTCCAAATGTGACTATCGGCCCAGTTACCTGCGACGCCTCTACCGCAGCAGCTTGTACCATTTGCGAGCCAGTGGCCAATGCAACGGCTTATTGCTATCGAGTCAGAATCTGCACAAACGGATCTTCGACTTGTCCGAATTCCGCAAATTACTTTTCTGCAGTGATCGCTATCAATCACCGAAAGAACTAGGTTCCATGATGAGGCCCACTCAAATCGAGCTTCTTCCTCTGGGTCCAGAGTCCACATCTCATCATCTGATAAAAGCCAGTGGGCTCTGTTTTAGAAAAGTCCCGCTTGCTGAAAAAGAAATCATCGATCTTGTTTCGGCAAGTCTCGCCCCCCTTTCTGTGACAAACGACATATTTGAAATTATACCCATTGAACATGCTTTTTGGAATCAAGCCGATATTGGCCACCGTATCCAATTGCTTTTCAACCTTTCAGAATTTCATCGCTTTGCAGCCCTTCTACAAAAGCTTCTTCAAAAAGATATAACCGTCAATTTCCTATTTCATCAGATTCCGTCCGATACGGACCTGCAAGTCATCGCGCAATTTCTAGGTAGCTTCTCGTCTTTTCGATTCATTTACCTAGAAAGCTATCTTTCCGAAAAAGATCCGCTGTTTTTAGAAATGCCAAGAGTCTTCTTGGAAAAGATTTACTTCTGTTTTTTACCTAAAGAGAGTTCGATGGATGCCTTTTTGCCCGAAAGGTCCGTTTTAGATAGAATTGAATTTTACGAAAATTTGTTAAAAGGGCAAAATCAAAAAATTCGTCTTTTTGTTCTAACCAATAAAATACTACTGACAAACTCTTTTTATATAAACCCTAACCTATCCGAGTATCTTTCGATCACCAAAAAAAAACGCCGGATGCTTTTCCAAGTACTTGCATATTTAAACAAAATTAAGCTCCTCAGTTTGGTCTACTTTCCATTTTACGTGACCTCTTTAGTCAAAAATCGAGGTTTTATCCAAGTGATTCGTATCCTAGGACAAAAAATTTATTTCTTTTTTAAGCGGCAAGCCCACTCTCCCGTATTTTATCCGATAAAGAAAATCTACTGGTTCTGTGAATACCAGTATAAAAAAAGAATTTCAAAGACACTTCATGACGAATAAGTCAGCCCCATCTCTTTCTATTATAGTTCCTCATCATAAAGATGAAAAAAATCTTAAGGCTCTTCTTGATTCTATTCAGCAACAAGAAATGGCAAAAGACATTGAAGTTATTGTCGTATCAAATCCTCCGTCTAAAAAGGCCGAAACCTTATGCGCACTATACCCGATTGCATATCATTTCCAAAGCGAGGTCGTCGGGGTCAATCATGCCAGAAATATTGGCATTCGTAAGTCTCGTGCCGACCTTCTATTATTTTTGGATAGCGACTGTAAAATCACAGATTCAAATCTTATTGGCAAACATGTACAGCTTCACGTTCAGAACAAAAACACGGCCTGCATCGGTGGACTCTACGCAAACTCTAGCAACCGAGTTATAGACAGAGCCTATGCTTACAACCAAATGCTCTGGCTCTATCAAGGGATCCAAGCCTCAACAAGCAAGTACCTTATCGGCGGTCATTTCAGTTGCAAAAGAGATCTTCTGGAGAATGAACTTTTCGATGAAAATATTGTGTTTGGATCCAGCGAAACAGAGTTTTTTATAAGACTTCATTCAAACGGAAAAAATCTGAAACTCTTTACTGAAATCAGCGTCGATCACCATACCCACCTCAATACACCAAAGCTTATAAGAAAACTTTACCTTCAAGGCGTTGGCGCTAGATACCTTGAAAAGAAAATGAGCACTCGGCTAAGCGACGTATCGACTAACTTTCAAACCACCGAACTGGAAAGAACTTCATATTCAAAAAATTTCGAATTTTGGTTGGAACTTATGAACCACTCTTACAGTGCCGGATATGGTTCAATGACTTCCCGCATCGGCCCTTGGAAGATCTTCTGTTTGGCAAGTGCCTTTGGGTTTAAATATCTCTCAAAGCGGCTTCTAAACGGCCTTCAAGAGTTGGCTTTCCTATTAAAAAACTTTCCGAAGGACTGACGCAACGACCTGATAAAGCTTTTTTCGCCGCCCATAAAACTTTTGAAGTGCAAATATATCTCTAAATCCAAGTTTAAAATAAAAAATATTTTTGCCGTCTGGCTGAGCATGCTATGTCTTGCAATACGAGATTCAAGACTTTTCGCGTAAGATGGCTTGTCTGTTAGATGCAAAGTCGGCTGTTTTTCCAGTAAGAAAGAACGTCCCATCTTGGCTAATCTATATCCAAGATCGGTGTCCTCAAATCCGTAAGAGACAAACAAACGCCGAAATCGACCGACCTTAAAGAAATCTTCAGCACTCAATGCCAAACAATAAGTGCAAGTGTATTTCCAGAAATAGTTTAACTCTTGCCAATTTTCAGCTTCAAAGAATGGTTTCCAGTAGGAGGCTTCTTCGATATATGTATCTTTTTTTAGATCTACATCTTTAGATTGAATGTGAACATTGCTCTTCTCGGGCACAATATGCTGCCTCACGCTCTGAACAACTGAATGGGTTTTTAAGTTTTCTTTTAATCTTTCTAAGAAATTCTCATCTACCAGAATATCGGAATCTAAAAAAACTAAGTATTTTCCCTTTGCGTGACCTGCGCCTAAGTTTCTGGCCAAACCGGCACGAAATATAGGTGTTTTATTTTCAGTAGGCTTCGGCCAATAAAAATAGCGAAGGCTATGCTGATTGCCCTCGCTTCTGAGATATGAAAGCAAAAAATCTTTCGTCCCATCTGTGCCGCCATCATCGACAATAATAACTTCGAAATCTTCTGGAGATATTTTCTGCAGGCGCAGATGTCTTACTACATTTGCTAAAAAAAATTTGGCGTTAAAGGTCGGAATTATAATTGAGAAGGTTGGAGGATGCGCGGAATTGTTTGAAAACTCAAAGGAGGCTTCTCGAATTGTCGCCTCTAGCTCAATTTCTCTATCAATTCGCTCGTCAAAAGGTTCAAATCCCGGAAGTGGTTTTAATTCAAATTCTGGATGATTTATTTTTGCACTTCGAAGAATTTTGGAAATCTCCTTTACAGTCAACGCGTCCACGGAAGCAGAGTTATAGGGAGGAAAAGAGATATAGAGTTGACGATACTGTTGTTCTTTAAATATACCGAGAACAGATTCAAATTGGGTCTTTCGAGTTCCATTTATGATGAAGTGAATATCACGGACACTTGATTCGCTTAGTAAGAACTTTAACTCTGTAAGCTCTTCTTGTTTGCCTTCAAAAAATACGTGGATAGAAAACTTGCAATTTTGTTCACGTACCAAGAGAGCCGGCAGATCAAAGAGATTACAGCGAATGGCAATGCCAAAGCCTCTCTTTAGGGCTTCATCTAATATAATCGCATTGCGTGAAGGAACTAATATTTCAAAATCGATTTGAACTTGTGCGACTTTTGCAAAAGCCGCTTTTTCCAAACTGTTCAGGTAGTTTTGCAGAGTTTTGCTCTCTGAATATCGGATAGAATAAAGAGAGCCTGACGACATGAATTAAGGACATCCACCACATTGGAAATAGAGTCCCTGTCTATCGGGGTTGTTATCCATGATGTTTCCAGTTCCTCCACCCATTCGTCCGCACGCTACACTTGAACTACACGTTAGAGCTGGTACGTCCCAAAATCCTGTCGAAACAATGTTTCTAGGATCGATGGTACCTGGGGTGCCAGGGTCAGTCGTGCTTATAAAGACTGGGGACTGATTTGAAGCCGTATCTAAGGCCGCGATTTCGATATTGATGCGACAAAGAGCCGGAAGATTTTGGAAGTTGAGCTGGTATCTAGGACGTTTTGTAGTTCCAGCAACTGTCAACGCACCGCTGGGTGCAACCCCGCATGCAGTAACCTGGTCACAAGCTTTCCATCCATTGGATAAATCTCCCCGACGAACATTATATGGGTTCGTATACAAGATTCCGGGAGTATTAGGATCTGGAATAAAATTGGGCCGTCCGGCTTGAGCCATCACTGTATTTACGCCATAAGCATTATTGCGACAATCGACGTCGCGATATCCAGGTGCCGGATTATAACTGTAAAACACCGAGTTATCACGGCATACCAAAACTGTTCCCGGCTCCATATCATAACCTTGATAGCCAAACTCTAGCGTGTAGGAATTCGGACGCGGTTGACAAGCATCCGCATTGATTGGTCCACCTGAATGAGCAATTACCGCTGCCCGATCAGGTGGATCTGGAGGAACCGAATCCGCTGGATACTGGAAGTTTTGTTCTGCCGTACAGCGACTGGCTTGCTCATCTTCATTCGTAAAATTTTCCATTACGACCAGTTTAAGTCCGACATTTGTTCTGGAGTCACCACGACTGGCCTTTGCCGGAGAATTTGGACCTGGCTGGAAAGCAGAACCAGGAACGGCATCCGGAAACTGAGGCTCGGGCGCAATTCTAAGTGGCGCAGGACAGCCAATAAGGGCACCCGTTCTTGTATCATAAGGTAAGATTCTTAAGGTGACGCTAGCATTTTTTAGCTCAGTGTTGCTCGGGGGTGCCGTGATTGCGCTGGTATAAGGTGCACCGTTAGTAGAGCAATATCCACTGGCGTTCTTATTGTAAATCGCCAAAAGTGCATTCAAAGAACTGGTAATCAGAATGTTATTATTTAAAACCGGCGCCACACCATTAGCTAAAACTGTTACGCCTGCAGGCCACAAATCTGAATCCGGAATACCCAAGGTACTTAAACTCTGGGAAGTTCCCGCACCGGAATAGTTACGTGTAGTTCCTACCGGAGCAAAGTTGCTGATCGCCGAAAAATATCCGACCGAACGAAACTTTTCGATAACGCTATTCGCATGCAGACGGCAAACTTCGACGCTGCGGTTTTTCATTTCGCGCATCTGAGAAATTGTGGCCACACCCGCCAGTGAAACGACCGCGACGATCGCCGTTGCGACTAGCGCCTCGACCACGGTAAATCCATAATTTTTAAGACTATTTTTCATATTTCACCCATATCTAATATTCTATATCATACCCAAACAAATGGCTAAGGCGTCCAGAAATATTCGCATCCAGGTCCATACCGTCAATGGTCGAGTCTAGTTTCTGCGAGGTTTGCCCATCAGGCAATTTCTCATTTTGAGATGTTTCATTCGGAGAATTTAGCTCCTTACGCCGCACATAAGCCCCTTTCGGAGTCCGCAAATAATTTTGGTTCAAAAAGATGCTTAGATCGGGCTCTAAAAGATGCGCCTTTGGCAAATAGAAAATAACCTCGGGCGGATTTTGAACCATGGACTCCATAGCTGCTCGATTTGACGAGGGTTGATTTGGCCCAACAAAATGACGAGTCTTGCAAAGTGGTGCAATCAAGCAGGTAAAATCATAAAAACTTGCAACATTATTTTTCTTTAGAAATGCATAAGTATTATCGAGAGTCATCAGCTGAAATCGATTTAAATTTTCGCTTCGATTGATTTGAAACCAATGGATTCCCGTAAGAGTTGAAACAACAAAAACCACTACTAAAAGAACATTTCTTGCCCCATTCCACTTCATTTCTTTGAGATCATAAAAAATCATCGAAATATGTAGCGCAAAAAACGGTAGCAGCGAGGCTATAAAGAATTGCACTTTTTCAGTATAGAAGAATAAACACAAGAGCGAAAACACGGTTAAAAATTGAAATCCGCGATCATCGTAAACGCCATCAGAAGCTTGGATCTTCTTTCTGATTTTTGAGCTTGTTATAAACCTTGCACCAAGTAAAAACCAAAAAAGCGGGTTTCTTTTTATTTGGTTCAAAACGTGGAAAAAGCTTTCCTTGGTCATGTAAGACGGGTTTCCGTTTTGACCAGTAAAAGCATTGTAGAGGTAATCTAAGTTATGCCAATTTAATACCAACCAAATAAGACCTATCAAGGAAACGCCGCCAAGGATCCAACGGACATTTTTTCTAATGAGACTAGCCTCAATAAAACCAACGAGCCCTACCGATTGCAAGAGGGCCTTCGGTGTCGCCAGCATCGGAGCCAATAAAGAAACTATCGTAAATTTATTTTCCGTTTTCGATTTCCGCCCCAGAATATAGATGCATGCTAAGCTTAAGCTTGTCGCCAACAAGTCGGACCTAATGCGAAACCCTTGATTTAAAAAGCCCGTATTTCCAAGTAAAAGTACGCACACGATTGCCCCGTAAAAATACTCCTGAGTGCGTTGGCGACTTATTTTGAAAATAAAAAAGAACATCACCGCCGTATTTAAAACAAAAAGTCCACGCGCTGCATACACCGCTGCCGACGGGGTCGTGTAATTGAGTTGGCTTAACCAAAGTAGAATATAAAACAGCGGCCTTGTATAAACCCAGTCTTTGTCAAAATCCTCTAAAAAATGATAGCCCAACGACATAGACCAGAATTCAGAATCTGCCACGTAGACATGCAAACTCAAATAAATGAAAAGACCTGCAAGCAAGGCAATTGAATAGTAAAATAAAAGTTGAAGAACCCTTTGATACTGGAACTGCACATTCACCTTACCGTCAGATGTTTTAAGTTTGCATCCAATGAAGCATTTTCTTTAATCCCTCGTCCAACCCTATTTGAGCTTGCCAACCTGCTAGCAAAGACTTCGCTCTAGATAAGTCCGGACGACGTCGTTTAGGGTCGTCTTTTGCGCGAGGACATTGCACGATTTCTATTTTTGTCTCTAAAAATAAGCCCCGAACTTTTTTTGCAAGATCGGCGATGGAAATCTCTTCGTCGCTGCCAATATTGATGATCTCAGTTAAGTCTTTCTGCGCATAAATATCTAGGGCTTCCATCAAATCATCTACGTAGCAGAAGCTACGGGTTTGATTTCCGTCTCCGAAAATCTCGATGCTCTTCTTGGATAAAGCGTCGTAGCAAAAATTAACAATGACTCGACCGTCCTGCAGATTCATTCTCGGTCCATAAGTATTAAAAATTCTCACGATGCCGTGGCGAGTGCCTTCTCTTAGATTGTGGCACGAAACGATGGCTTCTCCGAGCCGTTTCGCTTCGTTGTAGCAAGCGCGGGCCCCGACCGGGTTGACATGACCCCAATATTCTTCGGGCTGGGGATGAACCTGAGCATCGCCGTAAACTTCACTGGTCGACGCAAATATGAGTTTTGCACCATGCTTATTTGCAAATTGCAGGCTGTTTTCTAAGCCTTGAGTATTCGCCCAAATAGTTTCTAAACTTAAACGCTCAAAATGCCTGGGAGAGGCCGGTGAAGAAAAGTGAAAGACATATTTAAGATTATGAACCCACTCGGTGTTCAAATCCAAAGCCCAATCCCAAGAGGGAACCACATCTTTTTCAAAAAAGAGAAATTTGGATTTCAGTTCGAAAGAAAGCTTTTCTAAAAAAAGGATATTTTCGCGACGACCCGTACTAAAGTTATCAACGCCGATAACACTAAATCCCTGGCGAAGAAAACGCTCGCAAAGGTGACTTCCTAAAAAGCCTGCCGCGCCCGTAACTAAAATGGTGCCTTTACCAACCAACAAAACTAAAAGTCCTTTCGATCCTATAAATTTGAACGGTTCTTTCTGTAAAAGAATTAGCCGTCCTCTTTTTAGCTTGGTAGCATACTTGCTATATGATGACCCTATTTAGACGAACTAACAACGAAACATTAAACATGGACGCATGGTCCGACGGTCAAGTTGGTTCAAAACTGTGGCTTTGCCGAAAACTAGAGGCCGTTTTAGAAGAAAAAAAACTGCCCCAAGAATCTCTGTGGTTTTTCGGGTCTTGGTACGGCACATTGCCACACATGCTTTTAACCCGAGAGCGCATTCAAGCCAAAAAAATCCTCTGTTTCGATCTAGATAAACGTGCTAACAAAATCGCCGCAAAGATCCTAGATCATTGGCACCATGCAGGCGTAAAAATCGAAATTTTCAATAAGGATTGCAATCAAATCAAAGAAGAATATCAGATTGAAAAACCCAGCATCCTTATAAATACTTCTTGCGAGCATATGCAAAATTATGACTGGTGGGAAAATATTCCGTCCGAAACCACCTTCGCGATCCAATCGACAAATATGGAGCATCCCACTCATATTAACAAAGTTGAAACCCTGCAGGATTTTAAACAAAAAATCAGTCCTGCAGAAATTTATCTAGAAGACGAAAAAGAATTTAAATACCCCAACCTTCAATTTAAGCGCTTTATGCTGATTGGAAGAAAGCTTTAAGCTCGATTCATCTTTTGCTGTGCAATCTCTTTCTCTGCAAACTTATTTCAGGATATTCACCCCAAATGATTAAAGAAGCTGGCCGTGCTGGAAGCACCCAAGATCGAAGTCCGTTTTTGACCTTTGGCCTTTGCGACTGAGGCAAACGCGGTCGAGATTTTACACACCGCCACCGGAGTACAGCGCGTGGTCGTCGTATTGTCACCTAACTGGGCATTCGTGTTCTGCCCCCAACTCATCAGAGTGCCATTCATCAGAAGCGCCAGGCCATGACAATTGCCTGCCGTGATCGCCACCGCATTGGTGATTCCGCAAACAAAAACCGGAGTACTGCGCGATGTTGCCGAATTGTCTCCGAGTTGTTTTTCATCATTGCCACCCCAGGCCTTAACGCAGCCATTCGCCAGCAAAGCATATCCATGACAATTTCCATAGGCGACCATGATGGCATTCGTGATGCCACAAACCGCGACCGGCGTGGAGCGCCCATTGGTGGTATTATCCCCAACCATCCCGCAGCCCCCCATTCCCCAGCTCATAATGCCACCGTTCGCTAAAAGTGCCGCCGCGTGGACTCCGCCCGCAGAAATTCCCACGGCCGTAGAAACAACACAAACTGCCACCGGAGTCGACCGTGCCGTGAATGTCGTATTATCACCAAGCTCACCAAACATATTGCAACCCCAAGAACGAAGCGTTCCGTTCCCGAGAAGAGCGTAGCTTTGCTGATCTGCCGTCGACAACGCGATGGCATTGGTGATTCCGCAAACCGCGACCGGGGTAGACCGCGAGGTATTTGTTCCATCACCAATTTGATAGAATCCATTGCACCCCCAAGCCACGATGCTACCCGTAGATAAAATCGCCATGGAGTGCCCCGCGCTTGCGGTGATCGCAACGGCGTTGGTGATTCCACAAACGTAACCTGGAGTGACTCGGCAAGTTGTATTGTTGTTACCTAGCTGACCGTAGTAATTAGCACCCCAACTCATCACGCAGCCATTGGCAAGAAGAGCCAGAGTATGATTGGTGCCTCCGGCAATAGCGACAACATTTGAAATTCCGCAGACAGCCACGGGAGTCGAACGGGTCGTCGTTGTTCCGTCGCCGATCTGTCCCGTCCCGTTATAACCCCAGGCATACAAAAAAGCCGTGGCACCAGAACCGCTGCCTAACTTTGTCCAATTGGCGGCCTCGGCCTTTCTTCCGAAAGAAATTTGGCTAAGAACGCCCAAACCAAAAGCCGAAGCAATTCGCGACAAAGCCTGACGTCGATTCATACGATTCCCCCACGCATACCAAAAGCGTAGGGTTACAAAAAAATATTTACAAGGTTAAGAGGCCGGCCTTTAAAAACAGTGATCCGCTCGATAAAAAGAGCAAAAACCGAAGTCCAGAGAATGAAAACTCTTCAAGATATGTATAAGTAACTTTTGCGACCTCTGCCGCTTTTGGAAATGAATTAAAAACCAATTCATTTTTAAGCAAAGAAAAAGAAGTAAAATATTTTGAATTCATCGAAAAGAATATCGATCCATCTTTTCAGACGATTGCAAAATCACTTGTAGAAAAAGCCCTCATCAAAGATGTCAAAATCGTCCAAAACAGAGTCGTGATCGATGTTGATACCACAAATCAAGTTTTGAACGTCTCTGTAGCAAATGGCCAAGACAGCTACCAAGAAGCTAAGGCCCTAAAAGCAGTCACAAGCCTTCCCTTCCCAAGAACCTCAGACCTAAATGAGAATCCACCCCAAGCGGCATTTTTCAATTACCCAAAAATTCGAGTTCCGCAGCGAAGTAATATAAAACGGCAACGCCACTACCAGAAAAGTAGAGCGAGGACTGTCCGAGAATTTTTGGGTAATTGAAAAATGGTAGGGAGTACAGGATTCGAACCTGCGACATCCACCTTGTAAGGGTGGCGCTCTACCAACTGAGCTAACTCCCTATGTCTTATCGTTCGAGAGGGCTTTTGTAGCAATTCAAAGCCCCCTTTGTCGAGCGAATTTTTTAAAACTTTAACTTTTTATCCTGGCCAAGGCACTTGTACTCGAGACGGTCAGAAATTCTTACCATTTGAACGGCGATTTCCTGGGCTGTCGAGCTCATGCTGGTGATACGAGCCACCATAACATGCTCTGGAGCCGCATCCCCGACCACTTCTGGTGGTTCAGGAGAGTCTTCTTGAGCAAAGGCGTAGACCGCCATTCTGTAGATGTCTCCAGAAGGTTTTACCGTGATCTGCGCTACGAGGTAGTTCTGTGATTTATTGCGAATCAAACCTGGGCCCGTGCCCAAAACCACGCATCGGCTAGCGTCAAATTGAGTGACGACCAGGCGCTTGCCGCTGACCCGGCGGAAGCCAAAGTAAAAGACTTTGCCTTTATTTTCGACCTTCCAGATCCCTTGCATATCTTCCCATGGGAACGGCAATTCGAGCCCCCACGGCCAAACATGAGAACCGCCTCCATCCCCCCCTCGGGTCGGAACAGAATACGCTTGATTGGCAGAAGCGGACACCCCTGCCAAACTCACCGTCAGTAGGCTTCCTAAAAGCACCAACGTCTGAAAAAATTTAAATGTGCGAACCATTAGGAGCCCCTCTTTCCTAGTGTTCAAATGAAACTCTTGCGCTCTTATTCATGTAGTAACCATTTTTTGCTCTGAAAATGTACTTCGGCTTTTCGTAGTCAGGCTCGATGAGTTTTCGGAGACGCTTGATCGTGACGTAGATTTTGTTGTCGTGCACGGCCGGATCGTAAGCTTGTTTCCAAACATTTTCGACCAGGTATTCTTTAGAGTACACGACCCCTTGGTTCTGCATGAAAAGTCTTAAGAGATCTAAAAGTATAAACTGATTTTTGAAATCGATACGGCCGATTTTACGCTCGAGAACCGCATGATTGTGTTCATCGAAGACCAGATCGAAACCATTGTGGCTTTCAACGCCCAATTGATCTAAGCAGCGACGAATGCGATTCGCCAAGCGAACCATGTTTTCTGGATCCACCGTGCGCTTTGCAAGTCCCAAATACAAACGCGCCATCTCTTTGTCACCGAGCTCAAGATAACATTCGCCCAACATCAATTGAAGATTGATGATGACGTTAAAGTTTTTGGTCGCTTTGATGTCGTCGTAGGCGCGCCATAAAATTTCAATGGCCTCTTCGTTTTTCTTAAGCTTGCTTAGAATGCCGGCGTTGAGCATTTGGCTTGAAATTTTAACTTCCGGCATATTGTAAACTTGGAAGAAGACTTCCAGATTGTAAATTTCTTTTAAAGCGTCTGTATAACGGCCCAACAAAGGATTTGCGTAGACAGAGGCCAAACCTAAAATGGCATGGCAAATGTCTTCTTTGTTATCGCTTGCAAGGGCGATCGCTAAGGCCTTTTGCAGATAATCCAAAGCCGTTTCGGTTTGGTTTTTGTAAGCAGCACAGACCGCCAGAGTATAATAAGTTTTAGAATTGAGTTCGAAGCCTTCCTTCAAGACCAGGTCTTGAAGTCTTTCCTTCATCTGGTGAATTTCTTCGAACATTTCCATTTCAGCGTAAATGCGAAGAAGCAGATTCATAGATTTCAAATAGCCAGAGAAGTTTTTATCCGCGAAATAGCCATCAGCGGCTTCTTTCAGATGCTGAATAGAAGTTTTAAAATCACCGCGATCGCAATAAAGCTTTCCGACTTCGAATGTGCGATCTAGAGGTGAGTTCATAAGGGACCTTTGTTGAGAATCTAACTGAATCGCTACAGGTTCTGACAGATTCTTAACAAGAGGTCAATGCGGTGACGGATGGCGTTGCCTGATTTTAAAGCATTTTAGCAATAAAAAAGGGGGACCTGAGTCCCCCTTGATAAGGCTTGCTTATATTCTAAGCAAATTAATGATGATGTAAAGACTGACCGGTGTATTGAGCTCTGATTCCGTAGTCTGTTTCCTTCTGAACTTTGAAGAGCTCTTTAGGATTTTTGATATCCAACGCATTGATCAAAACTTGATCTACGTGGTCTACCAAGATCACTTTCAGCTCTTTCATGACTTCTTTAGGAATGTCTTTCAAGTCCTTCTCGTTCTCTTTCGGGCAGATGATCATTTTGATTCCGCCACGATGAGCTGCCAAGATCTTCTCTTTCAGACCACCGATAGCTAACACACGACCTCGCAGAGAAATCTCTCCGGTCATCGCGACAGTTCTCTTCACCGGGAGTTTCATGATCGCCGACACGATACTTGTCGTCAGCGCGATCCCCGCTGATGGACCATCCTTCGGCACAGCCCCTTCTGGAAGATGGATGTGCACGTCGATGTTCGAGAAGTAATCTTTATCCAACCCGAACAGTGGACCACGAGAACGTACGTAGCTCATCGCTGCCGAACAAGACTCTTTCATCACATCGCCCAGTTGCCCGGTGATGGTGAATTTGCCTTTACCCGGAACCACGCTGGCCTCAACCGCAAGCAAGTCGCCGCCCACTTCCGTCCACGCCATCCCATTTGTAAGACCGATTTCGTTTTGCTCTTCGATCTTACCGAATTTGAATTTGTGAGGACCTAGCAGCTCGACCAATTTTTGCGGAGTCACCACGTACCCAGCTTTTTTGTCGCCCGCTTTCGAAGCCACTTTCTTCGAAGTCTTTTTGCCGGTCTCTTTCATATCTGCCACGGCTTGGGTCATCACGATGTCCTTAGCCACTTTACGGCAAACATTGGCAAACTGTCTTTCCAAGTTCCGTACGCCCGCTTCACGAGTGTAATAACGGATCACATCGCGAATCGTTTTTTCAGGGATTGAAACTTTGTATTCTTTCAAGCCGTGATTTTCGATTTGCTTCGGCACCAAGTAGTTTTTGGCGATATGGAACTTCTCTTGCTCGATATAACCTTCGAGACTGATGATTTCCATACGATCCAAAAGGGGTCTTGGCACCGTGTGCAATGAGTTCGCCGTTGCGATAAACATAACTTTTGAAAGATCGTACTCAACTTCAAGATAATGATCTTGGAAGGTCGAGTTTTGCTCTGGATCTAAGACCTCGAGCATCGCCGCCGCTGGATCTCCGCGGAAGTCATTGGCCATCTTGTCGATTTCATCGAGAAGAACCAATGGGTTTCCTTTATCCACTTTACGAAGAGCTTGCAGGATTTTACCTGGCATTGCACCGACGTAAGTTTTTCTGTGA